>UYYA01005593.1:0-15790 GCA_900624975.1 Angiostrongylus costaricensis | reverse complement strand
GATGGCTCATCTTCACGATTGGTATAAATGGCGGCATGTTGTGAAAACTGGAACGAAAAATATTCTCTTGAAGAAACTGTGTTGAGTCCTTATCAGATCGTCAGCACAAGCAGTCATTAGAACACGGAACTTGTGGGTCGGAAAGAGGCTGATTATTTCACCACTAGATTTCATTGAGGACGGTAGCCGTTCTTCGTAATAGTTTTCCAATAGGAGATGTTGAACTCACTCTCAATGTTTTCTAATTTCCGATTATCTGGATTAAAGGCATTCTCGTAAACACCTCATCAAGCGGAATTAAAGGGAGTCGACATCGACGTGGAATCTCGGTTAACATGAATGCCATTCCATCGTCGTTTCGGAAAATTCCTAGATTATTGGTATAGGAAGCTAAGGTGTATTCTCGTTTCTGGCGAAGTTTAGAATTGCAGTAGTCAGAGGAATTCACAAGAGATCACGAACATGGAAACTAACACTAGGAGCAAAACCTAAGAAAAGTATTGATTATACTTGTCAAGACTTAATGAAAGTCAGTTTCTAAGATATTACTACACTATGTGCCAGCCAATACACCACCGGTTGCTGCAGGATGCTCTACCATTATGAAAGCAGATCAGCAGATCATAATGGAGGGCAGTAGATCAATAAACAACATAAAAGGATATCGCGGAAAGAGGTTACTTCATTGGAGCGGTGGTCAGCTCCACTGGTTTCGATTAATGGAACTGCGAAAACCCCTTATTTTGAGGACGGCCACCTGTAGACCATCGACTCGAATCATCGGCTTTGAAGAAAATGAAGAAGATGAAGGCATCGGAACGTTGGCCAAATAGAAGTTGTTTGTCAACGGAGTATTAGCTTATCCCTAAAAATGTCTTTCCTATAAACCTGTGTATTAGGTTGTTCACAAATAAATAAGCATTCTTTACTGCATTATTTGTCATTGTATTTGTTTGTATTTGTCAAATGTCATAACTTTCTTCGAACAAAACTCTTTCAATCAAAATAAAAGCCATTTAAATTTACGCAATTTTGCCAACAAGAAGCAAGTTTATTTACTCCAATTTCATAAAATTCTGGAATTCTAGAGGCGATGAATTCGTTGGAGGCATTTTTAATTGGTTAGTGAAGCATTTCTCGCGGAGGAAGTTGTTAAGGTGCTTGAAGAAATGACAGTCAGTAGGCGAGAAGTCTGATGAATATGGCCGATGAGGCAAAGTTCCGTAGCCTAACTCTTACAACTTCTGCGTCGCTGGTTCCGCAATGTGAGGTCCGGCGTTGGTTGCCGTGGAGAAAGATTGGTCCTTTACTGTTGATTAATGCCGGTCGTTATTGTTGAAGCTTATAGTGCATTTCGTCGATTTGCTGGCAATATTTCTCTGCCGTAGTCATTTCTACTGGATTCAAAAACTGTGATGAATCAGCCAGGTTGCAGACGAACAAACAGTTACCAAAACCGTTCTTGGTGTAATTTCGGCTTTGGGAAGTGCTTTGGATCCTGATCGCAACCCAGCCAATGATCGTTGCCGGTTGTCGTACAGAATCCACTTCTCGTCGCACGTCATAATTCGATCAAGAAAAGGTTCATTTTCGTTTTGCAGAATAAGCACAGACAACACCTAAAAAAGGTGATTTTTTTATTACCGTTTAATTCGTGCGGCACCCACTTGCCGAGGGTTTTTTGTCTTTCCTATGCGATTCAAGTGAGTGGAGATCGTCTCTATGCTTACGCCGAGCTATTCTGCAAGCTCTCGAACGGTTGTTCGCGTGCTTGCTTCCACTTGCCTCCATTTCGTCGTTGCCGAGTTCACTGGGACGTCTGCGGACTTTCCCACCTTCGAAGTCGAAATCACGAGATCGGAATTTCCGAAACCATGTTATCACAGCTGATTCACCAACACTACCTTCATTCCAAAGTTCATTAAGGTTCCGAGCCGTCTTTGTTCACTACGACCGAATTTGAAATGATAAGAAAACTTTATGAAAATTCGCTTTTGACATCTAAAACTGCAAGGTTCAAAAATGGAAAAAGTCTAACTTTTCGTAAAATATNCCACGTTATCACAGCTGATTCACCAACACTACCTTCATTCCAAAGTTCATTAAGGTTCCGAGCCGTCTTTGTTCACTACGACCGAATTTGAAATGGTAAGAAAACTTTATGAAAATTCGCTTTTGACATCTAAAACTGCAAGGTTCAAAAATGGAAAAAGACTAACTTTTCGTAAAATATGAAGACATTTAGAAGAGCATAAATCAGTTTTTTAATTATACAAAATATTGTAAGGTACAAAGGATATTTCTATGGTAAAACATACATCAAAGCAATAAGGGCTTTAAAACACTCACTTATTTGTGAACAACCTAATAGTCTCCAACTCATTAAACACAGTAGTGGTCAGGAAATCAACCAGTTGTCGCAGAAGAACAAGCTTCGGGCGATGTGGGCCATTGACATGGGGCACCGCGGATGGGAAGAAGACGAAAAAGTCGTAACGTTAGCCTTGCAAAATATTTCTGGCAATCTCGTGCTAGTCTAACTATCTAGGCAAAACTGAGGGAAAATTTTTATCAACGGCGTTTAGCTTTTTCTCAAGCTCGCTGCCGATTCAGAACTCTTGCCTTAAGAAACAATAAGAAATAGAACGCTTGGGTACAAACCTCTAGTTCATAATGGCAGCTTGATAAATGCCTCAACAAAAAGAATATCTTTCAAAGTGCTTCAATGCAGAAAACTATTCTTAGAAAAAGGACACAAGTAGCCAAATACTGGAAAGCGCCCTGTAACAGATATTTTAGAAACTCCCACGTCCGGCTTTCTATTAACCTCGGTATTGATTGAATAATTCTTTCTACGTCTGTTCAGCAAACACGAGGTGCTTTTTATTTCTTTATTTACGTACAAACTGACGTTTCGGCGGATTTCGCCTTCCTCAGAGCATGGAAAGGTCAAGTTGACTGCAATCTACATAGTCAAATACCTCCATAACCAAACATAGAAAGTGCTGAACCAAAATTTCAATCACATTGAACACAGAGTCTTTGCACACTCACCGCTTTCTATGAGTCTTCCACTAAATATGTCACGTGGAGACCAACCACACAGAGTTCACACGGAATTGTATTGTGCAGATCTTATCAAAATAACAGGCTCATATACTGCCTATTATCACGCGTGATAATGAGGCATTCTTCCCTGCGGTTGATTTTAGGATTCTTGGAATTAATCAAGAATGCCTCTAGCGTTTTGCGCGCTTGCGTTCTCAATTCTTGCGCGAGGATCGTAACCCCCACTTCAAAATCTTCTCCGTTATTTCTCTGCGTTCTATGCGTGCCTAGTGGAGTATTTGGTTTACGTTTGCCGACTAGGTGTTCTTTTATACGGATGCAGAATGGTCTACCTGTTTCGCCAATGTATTCGTCTCCACACGCTTTACTAGAGGTCAGATAGATTGTATCCGAACTTATGCAGTTACCGTCTCTACCATTGGAAGAAATTATGCAATTTTGCGTTGCATGTAGAAGGTTGTATAGGCGGTTACGAACTAGCTGGCGTCTTAGATTACTCTTTCGCATTTCAATTACCACTACCAAACTCCCCAGACCGGCCCTTCTTGAACAGCGTTTTATAGCTGCACTTACTTCATTTGAAATGAAGGTTAGTATAAACGAGACTTTATGGTCACTAGAGTTATTGTTGTGGTACCTGTGGTTTCCTGTACACCTATCTCGAGCTACAGTTTCGTAGCCATTAAAAATCGCTATTTGCCGCGCCAAGTTCAGGGACTCCTCTCTCTGCTGTCTTCCTGTGCACACGCTGGTAGCTGTTCGAAACATGTTTCTCACAAGCGTCCTTTTCGTGTGAGAGGGGTGAGAGGAGAGGTAGTGAACCAAGATGTTTTTACTACTTGGCTTTCGATACCATTTAGTAATGTAGCCGTTTTCTGCCAGGTTTATTTGCACGTTTAGAAATGGGAGCCAGTTTTTTTTTGGTTTTCCTCGGGTAAATTTAATACACTCTGACTGCTCGTTGAACAACTTGAAACATCAGTCAATTTCTTCTTGCGTTGAACAAATGACTAAGCAGTCATTTATATATCTACAGTATAGTGGATCGAGGTCGATTACTGGCGCTTCCACCTTAGACAAGAATGCAATGGCAAGGCTTGGTGCCAGTCGTTGTCCCATTACCAGCCCTGTCATTTGTGCCCATTACCTGCCCATACCTCCCGGACCATCTGAAGATTAAGCAGTTTAGGCACTCCTTTAAGAGTGTCATCAACTGCTGAATGAGAAGTCGTAAATGTTTATTGCTCCTTGGTGTTGTATAAGGNGTGTTGTATAAGGAGCTCGCTTATGGCTTGCATAGCGGAGTCATTCGACACGTTCGTATAGAGGGTAGTGACGTCGAACGACTCCATAACGTACGCGCTGTTGGGTCGCGCGTTACGCAAACGACTCAGAAACATTTGGGTGTTCGTTAGATGAGCTGGAATGTACTTCAACAACTGAGTAAGTGTTAGGGTTATTAACCACGTTATTCTATCCGTTGACCCGTCTACGCAGCTAATGATTGGTTTAACCTTAAATAACGGTGGATCGGTAGACACGAGATCATCGCTGGATACTAACCTATGGGTTTCGATAAATAAGTACAGGACGGGACATGCTGGTAAGTCAACTTTGAGATGAGAGTTAACTGATGGTTTTAACCGAGCCGCTCTTGCCACTTTAACACATTCGTTGTTTAGCTTTCTAACTAACTTTAACGAAATACTCCACTAGGCACGCATAGAACGCAGAGACATAACGGAGAAGATTTTGAAGTAGGGGCTACGATCCTCGCGCAAGAATCGAGAACACAAGCGCGCAAAACGCTAGAGGCATTCTGGATTAATTCCAAGAATCCTAAAATCAACCGCAGGGAAGAATGCCTCATTATCACGCGTGATAATAGGCAGTATATGAGCCTGTTATTTTGATAAGATCTGCACAATACANGCATTCTGGATTAATTCCAAGAATCCTAAAATCAACCGCAGGGAAGAATGCCTCATTATCACGCGTGATAATAGGCAGTATATGAGTCTGTTATTTTGATAAGATCTGCACAATACANCTGTGTTCAATGTGATTGAAATTTTGGTTCAGTATTTTCTATGTTTGGTTATGGAGGTGTTGGCCGTGTAGATTGCAGTCAACTTGGCCTTTCCATGCTCTGAGGAAGCCGAAGCCCTCCGAAACGTCAGTTTGTACGTAAATAAAGGAATGAAATAACACCTCGTGTTTGCTGAACAGAAGTAGAAAGATACTTTAGATCCCGTGACCCAGATTACATGTCGACTTGTTCAGAATCAGAAAAATAGTAACAGAATTACCAGATAAGCTTTTGGTGAAACCGATTACTAGCTGGGAAGATGACCTGGAAATGCTCTAGTAGGGCTGTTGCAGGATTCCCGAGAAAACCACCTTCAACCGACTTTCAAGCAACATTCATAAAGAATACAAAGTTTTAGAATAGCAACCGAACCTAGAAGAAAATTCGAAAAAGTCGCGAGTGTTATATTTGAAGGAACTATCTCGATGAAGCAGGTGCTGGAAACAAAACTGTGTGTGAAATTGAGCGAAATTTTGAAAAAAAAACCCTGCGATTGTTCCACGTGAAGGGTTTCACACTGAGGAACACTAAAACTCAACAATTACTTGTTACTTGATACTTCAATTGCTCGTCCTCACTAGTTGAGTGGGCACCAGCATAATCACCATTTTTCGGAGACTTGCTGGTTGAGCCATTGTGGTTTCCTGGGATACCGAGGATAGTCTGGCCAAAGTCTGCTCCAAGTCTTCACCACCACGGGCAGTAGTCGCAGTTCATGCGGGCCAGAGTGATTTTTGCCACCATGCGACTTTGATATAAATACGATGGTGGGTTTTTGCATTGGTTTACTCTAAGCTAAGCTTTCTAATGGAAACGCCAGACTCCTTCCCAGCTTGGAAGACCATGCCAGGGAATGAATCCCCCGCCTTACATCGCAGTCCGACACCCAGGAGCACCCGTTAGCCACGATGAGGGGGTAAACCGCTTGAAGGAACTCCATAATTACGTTTATGTAAAAGCGAATTCTAAAATTGCTGCAAAATTTTCGATTGATATTGGAAAATCATGAAGACAGAAAAGCAGTTAATGCCAGCAACTAGGTATTACTGAAAATAGTGAGGATTAACCACGCCCATCTCTTTGTTTCCACGGTGTTTTATGGCATGCTTGATGATAGGAAAACCTGAAAATGAAAAGAAACTAAGTGGGAAAAGTTCAAACAGCGTCAAATCTTATAATCAACGCTAAGGAGCAATGCACTGGATCAAACGGAAGAATCTTTACATGTTGCAGATTACCGCACTGTACCGTACTAAGCTGGTCCAGTATAAAACAGTGATAAATCGGATAGATAGGAGGATATCTGGCGATTTATTTGTCGAAGATGGCTGGTAAGTAGGCGTTTTTAGATTTGTGATAAAAAAAAACAATCTACGGAAATCCCTCTGCCCAAAATCAACAAGGAAACAAAATCAACATCGTTACTACAGGTTATACGCCGTTAACTCGTTGTCCGGTTTAACGTGAGTCTCTGAACGGAATACAAGCAATTTTTCGTTAACTGCGGCGTACCTGACTTCTTGCCAGTGAAGAAGAATTGTTNACTGTCGTCAGCACTTGGTATTATTGCACCCACTTTGAGTTTATTTAGGTGTTTTTTATATCTACCAATTCCACACAATGACGATATTGCTTAAAATGAAATGAGAGTTATTTGCTATTCGAACTGGAGGTCAATAAACACTTTCGAAAAAGGTTCTTTCACAAATCTTTAAATGTAATAGGTGGTTTCTCGGCCTTCACTTTCACTATTTTCATCGACTTTCGATTACCAATCGACTGAATATAAGAGCGGATAGCACAGCGGTAGTGATGTCCATCATCACCACCATGGTTCCAGTTCGATTCCAGGCCAACCAAGGCTCTCATCCCTCCGGGATCGGGAAATTGGTATCGGAGTTGTCTGGGAAAGTAAAAAAACACTCTCTGCAATCCATTTGGGAACGCTCCAACTTGGCTAGCCCAGGATTCCAAGGAGAGTTGCTCGACCAGCATTCCACGACATTGAAAATGAAATCGAAACACTCAAGCAGCAACCGAAGCCAGGAAGACCTTNGCAATAGACGTAAAGACGGATTAAATAAAATAAAAAATAAAATAAATCGTCTGAACATACAGAGTGCGGTGAAAGAATTTTGGAACACAGTTAACTGAAAGTGAACATTATAGTGTCCATACAATCACCTGCTTCAAAAGCGTATGCCGCCATAGTGCCCGCACCGTTCGTTTTGGGTTAGCAAAATCTTTCTCCAGTAGTAATTGGTCAGCATTTTTCACCATTTTGCATAGCAACGAAGGATAAAGGAAAAACAATTAGCTGTTAACCAGAAACCTGCCACTAAATCTAACTATATCAGTTTCAATCAAAATGACGGTTACGGCTTTAAAAAAAGTGGGCAGAAATTTGAAGCACCAAGATTTTATCCTCCCTAAATTTTTGAAAACTAAGAGCAAATAGCGTAATGGTAGCGTTTTAATTTATTATGCCGACGAACCAACCTACCCATGCGCAGGTCCGACCTCGCTCAGGACTCATCAAGCCTTGTGCTCATTAGGAGTCGTGAAATTGCTTCAAGACATGACTAGAGCAGTTCTTTAACTGCAATCTAAGTGGAAACGGTTTTGCATGGCCACCCTTGGATTCTCTCCTTTTTTTTAAAATTATCGGTATAACGAAAGACAATTACTCTGTTTGCTTTTTCTATACGTCACATGACGTATGTGATTACCAAGTAGGCCTACTGTTTGTCATCTATATGCTATAAAATAACTGGATAACTGGAAAACGAAGTGTTTCATAGAAAAACGCATTTTATCACAAAACTTTGCTTGGTCGGTAATACGGCTGCTGCAGTTCATCTATAAACGATGAGCACCACAGCGCCCTAATGGATTATCGCTTCTTTATGGATAAAAGATGCGGTGTATATTTTGAGGTTGATTCGCTCGGTAGGGTCACCTACTTAAAACAAGGCCTTGTCATACTTATTTTGAAGCCCAGCTAAGTATAAGCCAGATAATAAAAGACGCCACGTTGGCAGTTATTACGGTGCTCTTTGTGTTTCTCAAATAGTCAGATCCTTCCGGGCAGCTTTATTGGGACGCAAATAGAAGCTTTATTGCTGTCTGCTTGAATAAGGGAATCTAAGATGATGAAGGTTGTATTCGAAACCCTTGTCTAATAAGCGTTTCATTTATTGGTAGAAAATATGCTGCTTATATCTGCGTCTCCCTTATTCAAGGGTGGTTAAATTACTGTTAGACATGTATTGGAAAGCTCATTCTAATCTACAAAAGCGAATGATTGTCTGTAGAATGTCCTAGTATTAATNGCTTCTTTACGGATAAAAGATGCGGTGTATATTTTGAGGTTGAATCGCTCGGTAGGGTCACCTAAGTAAAACAAGACCTTGTCATACTTATTTTGAAGCCCAGCTAAGTATAAACCAGATAATAAAAGACGCCACGTTGGCAGTCATTGCGGTGCTCTTTGTGTTTCTCAAATAGTCAGATCCTTCCGGGCAGCTCTATTGGGACGCAAATAGAAGCTTTATTGCTGTCTGCTTGAATAAGGGGATCTAAGATGATGAAGGTTGTATTCGGAACCCTTGCCTAATAAGCGTTTCATTTATTGGTAGAAAATATGCTGCTTATATCTGCGTCTACCTTGTTCAAGGGTGGTTAGATTACTGTTAGACATGTATTGGAAAGCTCATTCTAATCCACAAAAGCGAATGATTGTCTGTAGAATGTCCTAGTATTAATAACACAGTACTCCACTGAAAACTGACTTGACGAACATTGAACGATATTCACCAGAAAAAATTACTCCAGCACCCAATTCAAGTGAAGAACTGAAAACTTTCGTGAACGATGAATGCACAACAGCTAAGCGAATGAAAAATAAGTTTAAAAATTGGCAAAACAAGAGAATTAGCGTCATCTAAGTGAGAAAAGACACATGTGACACTTAAAATGAAGAAAGTTCAAAGTAAAAGATAAAGAATGCGTTACAATGACGTATTGTCATCTTGAAGCGAAAATGGTCAGCTCACCACAGGGCTCATCATTGCACTGTATTGCACAGCTTTGGGGAAACCCTGGATTCTAATGTCTACGTGAGCCTGCAGCTTCACGACTAAATTCCACTTATATTCAATGGCTGCAATTCCAAACAGAAATTTAACCTCAAACAGGAAATATAGAACTTTCTACAGTTGAGCTTCTAGATGGGTATCCTGTGAATGACGAACCTGTTTTTAGTGGAAATTCAACACGTTAGATTGTTGTCTTTTCTAGATGAGGTAGTACTCAATTCTTTGATATCACGATTTTCCTGACTCGTAAATAAAGACAGTAGCATTTGTTTGAAAAGGCGCTAACATGACTTCACACACTGGATAGAAGGATCACGAGAGAGCGATTTGAGAAGGAACTACTTTTTAAATGACACTCAATGAAGCCATCTAATTTTTTCTCATTCTAAAATAAAACCACTTTTTTTCATAACGAGATATCAATCGTATCCTTAACTTTGGGAGGACTTGACAAGATATGGAAACTCGAATCTTATTCTGAAACAGTCAAGTTTAGCAGCTTTTTCTCCATAGAATTTCAGCCTTAAAACCACTGCGCCGAAAATTTCACTGTCAATAAACGATCTTTTTTCTACCACGGTGCCCTTCTAAGAAGGACTAAAATAGAAAATTCATTTAACTTCAATAAAGTTTTGCGATGTATTAATGTTTACTTTTCGTCGAGCAATAGTTCTCTTTTTCACCATGTGTCCTGCTTTTTTCGTCAACGCTTGTTTTGAAAAAATTTTCCATACCCTATCATATCAAATAAAGTTCAGTTTCCGTTCATCGACATCTAACTATTTGACTAACTGTTAATATGCCACTCAGCGGAAGATAATGACACCTCCAATAAATGCCGAAGAGATACGGATTGACGGGATGACGTGATGAAAAGTGCGCATGATGAGCTATTTTAATTATTAGTGGAAGAAGTAAACATGTGTGATGTACAATGTGTAGAAGGGATAGGAAAATAAAGAATATACGACCCACTATAAAAAAAGACTTTGCAATTGGCTGCCATGAAGTTACGGGTTTTCACCCTTTTCGGTTGTTTACCGCCTCGTCGTAGCTGGGAGGTGTTCCTAAGTGTCGGGCTACGATGTACAGCGAGAGGATTAATTCGCCGAAGAGAGCTTCCCATGTTAAGAAGAAGCACAACGTTTCTATCAGGAAGCCCACTTAAGAGTAAACCAATACCCCAATGCCAGGATCCACTACCGTACTGATATCGAACTAGTCGTAAGCTGGTAAATCTCCTTGTGATCCACAAAGGCGGTAACCGCCCGTGATGGTGACGACCTGGGGCATACTTTGGTTAGGCTGACCTCGGCGTTCCAGGCGACTGCAATGGGTACACTAGCAAAACCCCGAGAAATGGAAAATGTGATGGGGTCAGCACAATCAGTGGAAACGAGCGGTTCAAATAACCGTGTAAATATCGTGAGTGACAAAATCAATGATAAAAAATCACCAACTGTTTTGTCTCCTTTACCCGCTACAGCTCAATCCTATAAGGAAACAGAGGCGTCCGTACACCGCTATTCTTTTTCCAAATATTCATAATAAATAAAATACTGCATTAGTTGGCTAGTTGAATAATTCTTGGAAAAAAAGTAAAATTTCGCTTGAAGCGGGATATTGGTCACCGGATTTTATTTAAACGTTGCTTCATTCACTATACCTCTTTAGAAGAATTCTCCAAACATGTATTGTTCGGAGCGAACATTTCTTCCATTAGATTCGTTTCGTTGAATACATCATCCACGAAGATTTTTGAAGTAGCGTGTGGGTTCAACCTGCTCTTCCAGAACTTTTGGCTTTCTTTATGAATAGCCCAAGATGCGGTCAAGTCGATTTTCGCTAAAGAAAACCTGATCCTAACATATCCTCTAAAGGGTGCTAATAGGCCTAGTGCATAGAGGATAGGTTCCAATACAAGTCCGATGGCAATTTACCGATCCCAAACAAATAGCGCGGTTTGCAAAAATAACGTACAACATGATTAATGGAGAAAATGTCGTTTTGAGGTGTTAAGAGTTAGGAATAATAATGAGCGAAGTGAACGATCACTGACTGTAGATTACAATATTTTGATGAAAACAGTCGATAACGATCGCCAAAAGGCAGCCTTACAGACAGTTTTTGTAAAGAGTGTCCTTCCTTCCCAGAACACACTAATGTACTGAAAAGTGAAGAAGTTCGACTAACGGACGCTCGTAGTTTCACAAATAGGCGAAGCTTAAAGAATAAAACCTCGTACATTCGATTCGTTCAGAAAACTCTACCAAACCGTGACTCCACTAAAATAGATGATGTAAAGGAAAATTGGCGCCATACGAAAAAGTGTGAATTATCCTGTTCAATATTTGTCAGACAACTCCTAAATAAACTTTTGTGTGTGCAACGGCCGTGCTCACTAGGTGCTGATTCCCAACAGAATTCAACTATCCTTTTATTTCCAAAATTTGGTGACACAACCACAATACAGCAGTGATGTGTTTCTTAAAATTTTTAATACTTATTTCTGATCTTCTTTAACTGATGCGAGGTTGGTACAGGTCATCGCTGTCGTTGTCGTTACTGTTGATGTTGTTGGTCGATGGTTGACGTTTCGGCGACTTCGCCTTCCTCACAGCCTGGACGTATTTTATATAAGAATATTTTTATTATTCGGTGAAAAAATGTTAAAGTTTTAATGAAGATCAAACTTTCAAACAGGCTCCATATTAAACTGAAAGGCCGTGATGTCACGTGTGAGCAAGACACACCCCAGGGTCAAAACATCATTTTGAAATAGGGCGCCAGGTCACGTGTGATAGTGAGGCATTTGTCTTTCTGGTTCATCTTTGGATTTTTGAAGTTTATCCAAAACGCCTCAAGAGTTTTGCGCGTTGATGTTTTCGATTCCTGCGCTTCGAACCGCCCAGTCACTTCATCGCCGTTGTGCTTTTGTGCCCTATGGGTATCTTGAGGAGTGTTTAGACGGATGTTGACTTTCCCATCTAGATGTTTTTTTATGCAGAAGCAAGGTGGTCTACCCGTTTCTCAACGTGTTCCTCACCGCATGCCTTAGACGAGATCAAGTAAATTATACCTGAACTCATGCTATCCTGTTGGGACAGTTCATACAGTTCTCTGAGCTGCACAAACGATCATAGAGATGTTTGCGAACTAACTGGCGGCGTATGGTATTGGGTGGAATGCCAATAAACGTTACATAATTTTCAAGACTACTATTTTGAATTTTGAATCTCTTTATATTTTTATTTTAGTGATGAGCTATTATGAGGTTCATGCAAAACTTGACTCGGTAAAAGTTTTGGAACTCAAGCCGTCTTCAGAGCCGGAATGATTCGACTCGATTGTACCGAGCCTTTTATTCTTGTGATGATTAGTCTACGTAGCTGCCTCAAGTCCAACCAAATTGAGTAGAACACCTGTGCTCTTCGTTCGAACCGAATGAACTAATACGGCGTGAAGAACAAGAGCTAGTCAAAGCGCTGGCTGAATAAATTTTTATACTTATCAGCTTACCAGTCTTAGCTAACCAATCAAAAAAAGCAGATATTAATTGTCTATAACAAACTTAGTGTTTCCTACAGCACTGTTATGGGACAACCATCACCACCGGTGGCTTCCTTGAACGTATGGATAGCTTGATTGCAGTAAAACCATAATTGCGCAAGAATATCACATCACTCTAGTCAAGCATCACACAATTTTGCAAAAGGAAGCAACAAGAAGCAAAAGCAAGTAAGTCGATTTTGATCTTCTTCGATTTTGCCTAATGCCCATCTTCTCGTAGACCGCATAATTCGTGGTGCCGCCTTCGTTTAATGAACTTCGGGAGGACTTAATGTTTAGCACAGCAGCGGAGAAAATAGATCGTTTGTCTGGCGAATACAATCTTTTCTCCTGTGACAGGGCTTACTAAGGTTTTAACTATTAGACTTTTTCGGTTGAATACTAGCCGTCCTTTCGACGGCTTTGATTTCTCAGAGCTCAGAGCTACTTCAAAATTGTCAACTGAAAATTCACCTTAGTTTTTCCAGGCTCTTAAGTAGTAGGGATCCCGTGCATCTCGTCAGTAACGATTTTTTCCGATAAGAAGATGGGAGTTGGATTTACATCAACTAGTCAACTTTATAAAAGTATTTACGAGTGCAAATGATATAAGCACAGCTACTTAAGAAGAAACCATGATGTAATGTGGGATAATACGGTATAAATGCTTTTTTTCTTCCTTAGAAAGATTTTTAACAGACAGCTACTAGTGCAATGAACACAGGAGACGACATAAAGAAGAAATAGAGTAGGAAGAAAGCAACACGCTCGTATTTAAGGATAACAGAAAAGCTACAGATAATCGGCTAAAGGAGCCAGAACTGTGCGTTCTAATTCAAGCAGCTTTCAATCAAAAATTCCAAGCACCTGAACTGACTCATTTAATTAAAAGCCATAAAGCACTGAACTTTTGTAGCCAACTATAATCAACTCTAAATGTCTTACAAAACTACCATTTTAGCTAATAATGACGAGAAAAGACATTTCATGTAAGGTGGGCTTTTGCAAAGGACAATTTTAACCGAACCGAAAATTGAGGGCTAACATCCTTGGATAATTTGAGATGCAAATAAAAACCGTAATATGAGTGCGTTTTTAACGCTTAATCCTACTTAATAGTAAAGCTACGCCGTCGCTTATTATTAGACCTATACTATCATTATCCCCAAAAGGTGGAGACATAATGGGCTATATGTGAAAAGTGAGTGGTACTCCATTGAGAGTGGTGAATAAGTCAAGAAGACAGAGTTGTTCTGTCACACAACCCGCCCGAATAGAAAAAGCTGATGCCTGCTTGGTTCGTTTGACCATTAGTGAGACTGGACGATGCAGGTGAAGTTCTATTGAATCTAGTAATTTTTCATCACAGTTCTCGTTGACAAAATTCATCAGTGAACAGAATACAGTCGATGATTCCCTTTCCTTCGCAATATTTTTAAGTCAATATTTTGCGTTTTCACAACCAACGAAGCTAACGAAAAGTTTTTAGATAGTTTTGTGTAGAGATTTTTTGTTTCATCGTGTGTTTTCATGATTAATAATAGTGGTGAATGTTATGAATAATCAATACATTCATATCCCGCATTGTTCGTAAGCTTACAAGTGGCCGATATAAAGCCTTAATTGTAGCCTACTTCCCTGCGCTTTCGTGCTCCTCGGAGTCGCAGTGGTTCTTCCAATCTCAACTGGTTCTTCTTGCGATAGCAGCCTTCGTAGTCGAATTGAGTCGAGCCATCTGGAGTAAAGCAATGAAGCAAGGGCATTTGTTGACAGTGTGTTCAACTCCGAAACACTTTGTTGAAATATAAAAAGTTGTGCTATCTGATCATTGAAACGACTCTTGGTTGCAGCTTCTGAATAACAACGGCACACTATCATGACTATCCACGAATCTCCTTCATATGAGGAATCCCAGTAGCCGGCCAGTTGCGAGGCTACATGGCGCATCCCAGGTGGCGGATAGGGAGATAATCTCGAACCAGTGAACTCCTCCCTGTTTCTGCTGCGCCGATTTGGCACATAGTTCTTGTATTTACGAAGCGTTTTCATGCATGCGTGTGTGGGCGCGTTCTCGCTTATGCGGATTGTATTCTATGAGTCAATTCGGCCAAAATCCTGCAATCAAGTGACAGGGAAGTATATGGGAAGCAGTTAGGAGTCGTCTCCAACAAATACGCTCCATGTCCACTCTGGGAGAGCCTGGCAAGCTACCCGTGAGTCCACCCAACCCCACGTTCAGAGCCCAGCGAGATATACGTTGATATCAAAAAGCTAAAAGCAGTAAAAGAAAAACAAGCCGCATTCCTCTGACCCCGAAAGAGCACCCAATTTCGCAGCGTTGGGTATGACGAGTACGGAGAGGCTGCTAAAATCTCATCGCCAATGGAAGCTGCCTGCATTTTAAAGAACTATAGCGACGATGTGTACCTACAATGCACGTACACTTCCATCCGAGTCCTCGATAAAAGACTTGCTTATGCAAGCAAGAAGGATAAGGTACGACATCATCGGCGACGCCACTCATTCAACGCCGTCTATGACACCGGAGCAGAACTGTTCCTCGGAACAAGCGACAGTAGAGTAGTCGGCGGCGTCGACATTCTCGTCAACACGAACTTGTCCATGAGCATCGATTCATACGAACAGCTTACAATCCTAATCGGACGTTTACGATTAAAAAGATTTGGATCAATACCGGCTTTGACAATCTTCGTTTACTTTCTGATATCAAACTATGACGAAGAACAAGTTGAAACGTTCTACATAGACTTGGAGAAGTTCTACTGAGAAAATCATACATTCTTCAAGGTTATCACTGTAAATTTAAACAGCAAGATTGGACAAAGAATAACGTCTGAAGAACGTCACACTGGGACCTACGGATTAGAATGGAACGAACAGGATGAGCAGCTATCTGAGTTTATCATGGCGACCAAGACAATCCATGGTAACTCGCGATTCCAGAAGTTCCACGCTCAACGCTGGA
>UYYA01005592.1:0-15804 GCA_900624975.1 Angiostrongylus costaricensis | reverse complement strand
GAACTCATGCAATCACCGTCCCTGCCGTAAGGGTAAATTACGCAATTTGTTGTTTCACACAGACGGTCATACAGGCGGTTACAAAGTAATTGACGACGTAGAGTAGCCGGTGGTATTTCAACTATCGATACCGATTCCTCTAGACCAGCCCTTCTTTAGCATCGTTTTATAGCTACGCTTACTTCATCGCTTATAAAAGGCAACATAAGCGGGACTTTCTTTCAGCCAAGTGTTTCGCGTGGGCCCGTCGTTCTCCTTGTAAACTTATCTCGTGGGGTTACTGTTTCGTAGCCATTGGAGATGGCTATTTGCCGAGCCAAGTCGAGCGACTCTTCCTTTAGTTCCTTGGTAGTGCACACAAAGGTGGCTGGCCCTCTTTGTGTGTGAAGGGTGGGAAGAAAGGAAATGAACAAGTGTGTTCTTGTTACTTGGCTTTCGATGCCACTTTGTCAGGTAGCCGCTGCCTGATAGGTTTATTTGAACGTCCAAACACGGAAGCCAGTTTTTTCTCGGTTTCTACCGGGTGAACTTTATGTACTCGGACTGCTCGTTCAATAATTCAAAGCATTTGTCCATCTCCTCCTGCGTAGAGAAGACGAAAAAAGCGGTGGGTTTTTTCGAGAAGTTGTTGATCATGTAATTACCAGAGCTTCCTTCCTTAATTCCTCAGAGATTGGACGTATTTTATATTAGAATGTTTTATTATTTGGTGGAAAAAGGTTAAAGTATTAATGAAGATCAAACTTTTGTATAGACGCCATGTTGAACAGAAAGGTTACCCACCGTGATGTTACGAGTGGGACTGGGCCACGCGTTGTTCACGTGAGGTCGAGTGCAAGTGAGGAATTCGTCTTTCCGGTTCATATTCGGATTTTTGAAATTTATCCAAAACGCCTGAAGAGTTTTGCGCAACTATGACTGTGATAACTGCGCAACTACAAGTAACAACGCAAAATGTCAGACCCGTGATATGGCTCGGATGTGGTCCATGAAGCAAAATCAGTAGGCCACAGGAAGAGAAGGCATCAATATATGGGTTCATATACATACTTCGAAAACTATTCAATAGATTTTTCCGAAGCATTTGTACCCTAGGTCCCCGTTCTATCTCTATGAGATGGTGAACTCATTTGTGTTTTGTCTGAGAATTAACGAACTATGTTGGCCTGTCTCCTTCAGCTTGTTAAATAACACTGGAATACGGTTCGTATTAGAGTTTTAAAGGAAGTGTGCTAGATTACTCCTAATTTCCAGAAGGCATCGACAACCACTGTGCACTGGGTAGAAGTTTCTCTGTTGGAAACAAAAATCCTCGAAGGGTACCACGCTTCACTTGACTGGTCGACCGTCTCACACAGTTTTCTTATCATCATTAGCAGCTCATTAAATTTGGATTCAATCCAATCCTACACATTGTTGTCATTTTATCGTATCTTGTTCCTCTTTCCACGACGACTTTTGGGACAAGCACCCAACAGGAAAAATCTTTTTTGGGCATTTCAGAAATATCTACCTTTCGACCGGACGTCATAATGCAAACACGTGCACGTTGAAAAGGTGTGAAAATATCATAAATGCTACTGGACACTACTTTGTGTAGTACGAAATCAACTATAAGCTACTTTATTAAAAGTGGTTCATAACAGATTGCTGAGGAGCGGAAACCACTGAATAAAATTGATCAGATGAAGCACGACGATGGTGCATATTACGGCGAGCACGATGGCGACGAAAATTAGAACACTGGTGCACACCAAGAGATTCTGAAATTTGTCTCGGATAAGATCATCATGATTGTAAAGGACGAAAATCCAATGCACAGATGTTTGAAAAAAGAATTACTGTAGAAACGTTTTTAACATAACAGGATCCGCCCATATTTTTGGTAAACAGTTTCACGGCACCGAGGTTATTTTCTCGTCCCGAACTTACCACGCACTGAAATTAATGCATATGCTTCGCAGTGCATTGCTTCTCTTGCAAATAGTCAAGCGCCCTTTTAACAGCAGTATCTGTGCTGCCTCTGAGCAAACACCCACGCAAAGCAGGAAGACTGAGTTTGGCACACTTCTATTTGTATCTGTTCAGTAGAGAAATACTCTTGCCAGCAGAGGCACATTCATGCTTTATTCGCCAACAAAAGTCGTCATTATGGGACTCACAAACTCGTCCATGAAAAAACTGAATAAATTGCAGCCTATAATTTATGTGGTAGCAAGTACACAACTTCATGGCCTACCGGATGTGTGGGTGAAGATCTCATGAGCACAAAAAGTATATTAGGAAAATTTTGTGTGTTCAGCATTAACGCCCAGAAATAGATTACGCTAAAATAAATAACGCTTGTTCTCCTAGCTGCGTCAACGCAGGTAGATCCTCGTACACAGATAAATCACTTACTTATCTCCTAGTAACTGTTCCGCCCTCTAGATATTCCACTTGGATTGGAACGATTATCATTGCACTTATCACTTGTTCGTATCCCTCTTACACACACACACACTCATTTTTACATTGATACCAGTTCATGCGGCCACTACTAATGGAAATAATGATACCACCTTTGACGTAATTGGTAGGAACAACTGTAAAGAATTACATGAGATGCACGTGCTGCAGCTTTCGTCGGCGGAGATGTGGAGTCTGACTTATCATCTTGTGCATCCTTCTTCGTTTTTGCCTGTTCTTTTGCCTTTTCTATTCTGCAATATCTTAAAGCAATTTAATGCAGCGGTCGTATATTCATATGTTTTATATAAAGAGGAAAACTAAACCTGAACCCAATAGTTCGAAAACGTTCGTGGATGATGCCGGAATCAAGTCGAAAATGGTGTAAAAGGTTATCAATATATTTGTGGTAAGACGATGCAGTAGCCAGAGGCGTCACTCAGTACATACTGATGGCTCGAGAGCGCGACCACTGAACGCGGGCTGCCATTCATCCATCCGGACTTTGCTAATAGTTGTAAAACGGGAGCATGAAAACAACGGCTTTCTACTTCGGTATGCCACCGCATGTTATTTCATTGCCCATATATGCACTCACTCCTTTCAAGCTTCCGATGGAGTAGAACGCATGCCATCTACGAAAGATTGATCAGCGGCCAAGCTCCAGTGCGAGTGAGTTGTCATATATATATATATATATCTATATCTATATATATATAACATATATATATATGTATATATGCACATATGTATATATATACATTCACATATGTATACATATATATATATATATGTATATATATACGTATAGTTTCATAACTTTTCTAGCGATTTGTTAAAATTGCCGTAACTTACACATCTAACCTTGTTTTACTCCCTTCTCCTCCGGACATTTTCTGACCTTGCTTGCTGGGAGAGCTCTGAATGTCACCTGGCGGTAGCGTACTAGAAGGCTGTTGAGCTTCAGGCTGTTGTGATGGTGGCGGTGGTGGTAGCGGCGGTGGTGGCGGCGGCGCTGCTGGGGGACCAGGTGGTGGAGGTGGTTCATCACCAGGCGGCCCTAGTTGCTCGTATAGGTCGCCCATTTACAGTTTTATTGCAAATCTAAAATTTGATCAAAAATTGGCAATATTACCTTCTCTAATCTTACTTTTGTTCTCACCCACCGAGTTCTGCCAACTATTCGGTGACTAACACTGCTGAAAAATGAGTTGTACTTCCACGTATCTGTTTAATGACAGCTATCCGATCCACTGATAATGCAGCATAAGAATCATTCCGAGATAATGTTTCTTTGTTGTTGGTGTATATCTAAAGTGCACATAAATTATGAGTTGACTAGAGCAGCCTGTGTTGTTATTGCCGCATCGATTTCTTCTATGCTTGGGGATTAGCGAGCAGCTGCCAGGCAATACTTAACTGATTTTACTTAGCTATATGTCTACAAAATCTCACTGAGCTCTAGAAGAGATAATATCCACCAATCCATTAATCAGGACTAAATATGTGTTCCAATAAACAGTGATTTACCAATCATTTACATTCAATAAATCGGTATTTTCTTCTTGAGCAGACACTAGGTAGCCAAATTATTTCAATGTTTTTTTCAACCCCATTCTTTTACAAACACTGTGTGAAACCTGAACATGTATAATCCGATGGATTTTCTCGCTTTAGTCATCAGCGATGGTTTTCCAACATTTTGCGTGCAGCTTCGGCTGCTCCTTAGCACTTTCCTTTCGTTGTGACTGTCGTTTATTTCTGCCCAACTCCATTCTTCTTGGAATCTTTAGGGAGCCAGTTAGAGAGGTACCAGTTGTGCTGCATATAACGAGCCGTCCCCAGACAAGTCTCGCACCATTTTCTTCGTCCTGGAAGGATGGGAAGCTTGGCGCGTTTACGCGGGGTTGAACCAGCACCGTACTGGTGACGGGTGGCATCACTACCACTACGTCATTTGCTGTCTGAGGTTCTCTATAACAAAATTTATTCAATAGTAGCTGACATTTCCGGGTTTTCGCCTTTTTTGGAGGCCACAGAGGTCAAGTAGACATGCAGCCTACTCAGACGACCACTTTCCTAACGTGAGATGATCCAAGCCCATCCCGTGAACATCCGAATGTTCTTGGATCTTCACCGTCAGGTGACTCCAAAAGCGCGTCCGTGACGGATCCTTCGACGCCACCGCTCTTTATGCTAGCGTATGAAATCACTCTGCTGTCATTAAGCAATCTGCAAGTTTATGTGAAGCAGCAAGATACCCGACAGTATTCCGATGCTGCACTTAATTCGAGAGCTCTCAGGAAGTCAACGTCTAAAATGCGTCACTGTCTTCTTACAGGCTTCGTGTTGTTTCCTCTTTCTCGCTCCTACCGTTCAGTGCAGTGTCTGTCTATCAACGTGCGCGTACCATCAAAAGAAGCTATTATTCATTCTTATGTATCCTTTCTTCGTTTACCAATCATTTATTGCATTGTTTAACTTTCTTTTTACTGCTCACTGTTTTTCTCACAGGGTATTGCATGAAAAACAACCACGATAATACTAGGATATGTGCAAAATCAGAACTCAATGTGGATCAGAACCCGCCTTTTCAGGGCCAGTTTCTTACACTAGCGGTCCGCTGTGTGTGAGGTTTGAAGAGAATTCGAGGGTTGAAATCAAATCGGTGGTTGACTGCTATGAAGTTTCCTTGGATCAAAATGCTTGAGCATGTGTTGCTTCCCAGGGACAACCGCTAGACAGTAACCGTCGGCGACTTCGTCCCATGAGAATATTAGACGGACGCACAATAGGAAAATCATCGTTCTCGACGCTCAGCCTTTCTTACGAATGTCATAAAAGAAAGAAACGACGCTCCTTTTGCGTTTGAGTAGCGAAAAGTAATTGGGCAATTCTGGAATGCAACGGTGACAACTGATTCCACCTTAAGTCACCTGCGTATTAACGACACGTTTGACAATAGGCTCGTGAAGAAACCTAAGTGCATCAGCTTTTTGAGAAATAAATGAGCGCTTAGAACACTTATTGTTTTGATGTGCTTTTATCCATAAAATACCTTCTATACCTTGTAATGTTATACGTCATTAAAAAGATGATTTCATGCTTTTTCCAATTATTTTTTTTCATATTTTGTCGGGAGTCAAATTTTTTCACCAATTTTCAGCTTTGAAATTTTTGATGTCAAAAACGATTTTTCGTCAAATTTTCCTTTATGAGTTCAGACTCGGCCGTAGTGCAGCAGAGATGGCTCGAAACACTGATAAAGTTTGAGGTGAAAGCAATGTTGGTGAATCAACAGTGGGAGCGTGATTCCGGAAGTTTCGATCTGGCGATTTCGACCTCGAAGACAACGCAGGCCGCGGGCATCCGAATGATTCTGTACGAGAACCGGCGTCGTTCAGCTCAATGGTTGAATTGCGACGAGGCTCCACAGCACTTCGCAAAGCTGGAATTGCACCAAAAAATGTTGCTCGGTAATAAATAACATGGTATAAAACGCTCATTTATTTCCGAACACCGTAATAGGAGGCGTTGTAGCGTTGCCAACATGCCGTTTCTTTTAATATGAAGCACACCTTAGAACATTGCTTGACACCGATCCCGATTTATTATCACATCTCGTAGATTTTCAAATTTTGTTAGATGAGACTTGATGAAGTGTAGTGTTACGGAAAGACTATCGACGCACTACACTACTCGGGTTAGGGGTTCAACATTGTGTCGCTCGCAAACCAAGCCTTTGGCGAGTCGCTACTAGACATGTGATAGTAAAAGCGCTGATTTGGTACCTCATACGCACTATTCTTTATCACTGACTTGTTTCTTCAAAAGCATTTTCCCTAACTACATTCATTCTTTCGGTCTGAGTTAGTGAGTTCTGCTATCGAAAGGCCGTATTTAATCCGTTCTTCCAGCTGTCTCTCTCATTCTTTGATCTATTCCCGTCTTCCTCATTACCTCTTCACAATGATGTTGCATTTATTGCAGCGAGCACACATCCTTCGCAAAGCATTCGGTATCATGGATGTTCAACACAAATTATCGAATCCAGTGAGTATCTGTTTAGATATGTAAGTGGACTTCTTCGCATATCACGCAAGCCCAAGCACTTGTTCCATTCATTTTTCATCGATCTTCAACCTTCATCCATAGAGATGATTGACGGGCTCGGATTTAACTGCCAGTTAAGGATCACTGAACTTTTCTCGTCGGTTATATACTGATCCAACGTTATTTTTCAGGAAGTCTGAGATTAATGTGCTGGTACATTATCATGTCGCAACCACTGGGATGCGTGTAGCGCAATGGTTGGAATGGCCCTGCAATACAGACGGCATCGATCCGCGTGTGTCAGGCCCAACAAGCCCTCCATCTCTCCGGAGTCGGCAAATTGGTATCTATGGGAGGATAGCAGCACTGTCCCGATACATCGGTAGGCCGCTGCGAGTCATTCTAAAGGCCAGATATGCATTCTATGTAACGAAATGGCTAGCGGCGGAGTGTAGCGGTTCAGATTGATGTGGAATATTAGCCACGCGGGTCTATTAGTTGCTGTAATTGATCTACCAACCTCAAACTTGGGTAATTAAACCTGTAATACATAAATACAACACTAATTACATAATAATAACGATAGAGAAGTAATGGTAGAGGAATGACACAAGTTAGAACTCTGAGGTGCTAAGGCCTGTAGAGTAAGGCTAACAATGAGGCAATGGCATTCAAACATTATTATACCATTAATACAATATTAACAATAATAATGCGATTACAACGAAGTCGCCTTCGGTTAGCCATAAGCGATGCCGCGCCGCACCGCGTCTATCGGCGGCCGGTGCGGCGGCCGAAGGAGGCAGTATGCTGGGGGCGGAGGGAGGAGACTGTATGCCGCGGAGAGGGAGACAATATGGTGAGGTGGTGAGGGTTACAGGCTGGCCGTGTTTCGGCCAAGCTAAGATTTCATTTCAACATTATAGCGATGAGGAGCATTTTAGTGGATCGATGAGGACTGTAAGTTACATGAGCGTTGACGGTGCTATGGACAGTGAATGATGAGTCATCTACGGAACGCAATCAGGCGGCTAGTCGTGAATAATGTCAGCAACGTGAACTCTGAGTATCGATGGGTGCCAACATTGCCTAAGGGTAAGGGCCAGTATGATGAATGCTACAAAACTGATAAGCCTATAGCGGCTTAGCAGAATACATAGCATAAGTTGGCCGCTTAGCGGCATTGTACGCATTGCGTACATTGTGGGGGGAATGGTACATGCCACCGATGGCGTTGCAAACAGGACGCATTTGGAAACACCCGCCACTACTGACATTGCACCGTAGACAAGCTGAGAAACGAGATATAATAATCTGCTGATTGCTGAAGGATGAATGTGAATGTGTGAATGAATGTGATTGAATAAGAATGAATGAGTATGGCTAAGAATGAGCTGAGGTGATTGAGGATGATTGAGGATGATGTTGTGAGAAGCGGATTATCCGCGCTACTGATCGGGGGTAAGGAGAGTGATGGGCACCGTCGAAGGCACCTGGCTTATATCGGCTGCGGGAACCGGGTGCGTATGCAACTGCGGTTAATCTGGATTGTTGATCCTGGACCGCAAAAGACTGTACCTAACTGCCTGAAAGATCTAACGTCATTAGCTCCCTTGTTTCGCAAGGAAGCAGTAAACTGTTCCATGGTTACTCCTCCTTCGGATAAGCTATCGTCGGTATGCTACTGAAGTCAAACCTGAATCGCTATTGTGCCTGAAACACTGAACATAATTGATCGAGAAGATTACAAAGGTTACATTGCAGTGTTTGATGTGCGACTGCGAAGCGGCCATATTTGGACCTCAAATACTATTATTTAGATAGATAGAGAACTTTTCAAGAGAGAAGTTCTCTATATTCTATCACTTTCAACGATGCTTAATGAAGTTGAGTGCATAACGCTCAGCGGGATGGATCAACCCCGAGAGCTTCATTTTCAGCTTTTAACCATCGGCTGTTATAGACATCTGCGGACTGGTAGTAAATTTTCTTCGTTGCGTCTAGAATTCCTTCGGGGCGCAAGGGTCCGTGTGAAAACAGCGAATTTTGCTTTTGTTGACCTGCAGAGCAATGAAAACGCAACACTTCACTAAGTCAACTTGACCATTTTCAGTTCTATAACGGAGCTTGTTCTCTTTTGTTTTAAGGTGATTATTCACCTTTAAGCTTTATGCTTCTCACAAGTTTGGTTACAATTACAGATGACATCGTCCTTATAACACCAAACATTAGCCAATCAGAACGTATGCTTGACGAGTTTGATAAAGCCTGTGGAAAGATTGGTGTTCGACCAAATCTCACAAAAACGATGTTCGTCCTGTTATATCTATCTNTGACATCGTCCTTATAACACCAAACATTAGCCAATCAGAACGTATGCTTGACGAGTTTGATAAAGCCTGTGGAAAGATTGGTGTTCGACCAAATCTTACAAAAACGATGTTCGTCCTGTTATATCTATCTAGGTCGGGAAATCAATATGATGAACGACTTAGCTCCAGAGGTGAGCAGAAGGAAACGAGCGGCCTGTGGAGCTTTCAAGAGCATCGAGGATGTAGTGAAGAGCACAAAGAACACCCGACTCCATGCCCATCTTTTCGACTCAACGGTACTTCCTGCTCTAACGTATACGACAGACACCTGACCACTGCGTAAGCAGGATGAAGCGTCACTCATTGTTATTGAAGGCGCAGTCGAAAGGACGATGCTAGGAGTATCTCTTTGCACATATTAACAACCTCGTGTCTACTTATTGAAGAAAAACATTGAATAATCAATTAATGCCGAGGTTAACAGAAAGTCGGTCTTGGGAATTGTATTTGGAATAGTTCACTTCGAAATTCCGTGTAACTCTACAGCCAGTACTGCTCTGGCAAAATTGGAGATGTCCGCAAAAAAAGCAGTACACACACATCTGTAACCACTTTCGCTGGGTTGAAAGCTATACGTGGGTATCAAAAATGCTAAACATTGTTTGCAAAAGAAGCAGTAGTGAGTGTCAGAATGAAGAGTGAAAGTTGTTTCCAAACATGAAACGCGACAATTCACATCGGTGACCAAGCACTTTGCTGATATTCAGCGATTTCTAGGCACTCATTCCGATTTTGTTCGCGTCAACTACATAGTTATTACATTCTAATACGTAATAACTACTCTTGACAGTTTAATTTTTAATATAGTGTGTATTTCCCGAAGTACTGCATTTTGTGGTGTATCAGCGCGAAATGAACTCGTCTATTTTTGCACACAGGGCGTCTACGACCACTGCGCTAAACGCAACCTTAGAAATAGTGAGGTAAAAAAAATTACAAAGCTACTGAAGAGAACATGGACATTATATGCTCATAAAGAGCGTTATGGGCTAAAGAATACATGGTTTTTTCTACAGGATTTTTCCAAGTTTATATAGAATGCGTTGACTTCTCCTTCGCCACGGCTTGATTTTGATGCGTAGACGACGAAGACTATCAAGGCCGGTATTAATCCACATCTCCTTAACCGCTAACGTGAGATTCAGGTTGTTAGTTGTTCAAATAAATCAATGTTCGTGCCCAAACTTTTGTTGACGAGAACGTCGACGCAGCCGACTCCTCTATTGTCGCATGTTACGAGGAACAGCACCTGCACTGCAAAGTTCTGTATCGAGGACTTTGCTGAAAGTGAATCCACATTGTTGTAAAAATTGTCCCAATAGTGGCAAAGTTAGGGTTAAAAACCTAGAATAGAGAAAGGCAGAACAAAGGCGTCAATGGTGCAATGGGTAACTCGTGATCACCTGAAAAGGTAGTCAAAGGCTGGAATCTGGGCTGAGATCCGAGTTTCGCAAATGTCTCAGCATCACTGTAGTTGTACCTCACATAATACCATGTTATGGAAAAATAGGAGATAAATAAAAAGTTAGACGTCATTTCAGCCTTTCAGGATTTAAGTAGCCCGGAGTGGTTCTGAGAGGTAAGGAGCCTCTCCGTGCTCGTTCTACCCAGCGCCACCGAACCGGGGAGCCACTTGTTGTCACGGAAATGATCCCTACCTATTTTACCGCGTTTAGCATATAACCACTCACAAAATTTTTGCTAAACTCTGAAGGTAGGGGCTGAATATACTCATGGTAGGTTCCTATTCTCTCCCAGAGTGTACGAAAAAAGTGTTTGTTGTGGGCAACTTCCCATGGCCTGCCATATACCTCTCAGCCATTTGATTGCAGGCTTCTGGTCGAATTAACTCGTAATGCAATAAGCACAAACGAGAGGACACTCACATACTAAAAAATATTTCATTGCAAATGTATAATGTGTGTATTAATTCGGCGCACTCTAAACAGAGAAATCATTCACTGGATCGACCGGCGTCTCAGGGAAGCATAAATTCGCTTTTGCTCCCACCTAATCCATAGCTCGCCAAACTGGGGACGCGCCACGTTGCTACGTGACTAATTGAGAGGAGATCCCTCAGTAAAAGAGATCCGTGATCTTGGTAAGGTTTCAATGAAAACCTGACTCCAGATACGCTTACCACTGGTTGCGTGAACCAACTCCGTTGCCAAATCATGACAAAGTTGTTCTGCTTTCAAAAAAGAGGAAAAAAGTGTTTCATGAGCACATCACCATGCCCTTGCTGTGATGCAATTTCGACATTTTGTGAGAATTTGTTAAAATCAAAACTGTAGGAATTTTCTCATTGGCAATGGCTCTGCTTCAGATATTATTTCGGCCTTGAATCGTTTTAGTAAAAGTTGATGAAAATCCCTTATCTGTCACAATGGAGAAAGATCACAGATTTTCGGTGGTTGTGCTGTTAAGCTCGTTGAGTATTTGCTTTAGGTGGGTCTGTATGCTGATGAGATTTTCAAAGGTCAGTGGTGATTGAACATATGCATTGAATGTCATGCAAAGGATCATGATAACCAAGCAGTCGGGTTCGAACGTGAATTTGGGTGGAGTCTGAGAACTTGTGGACTTCTGGTCCCACCGATATGCTAGAAACCTTTTCCTCGGAAACCTAATACAAAACACTCTGAGAGTGTACTAGGAGGCATTTTTAAGCACCGATGGAACAGGAAGAAGATTACTACTTTACAACTCGGATTCTTCTAGAATGACGGCGGCTTCTCTAAAATAAAGCCATAAACTCAGTTTGGGCAAAAAATCACCTGCATCACCTGTAGTCTCGTTGATCGCCGAGTCACTCGAGCGGGCGCCATTAAATCTTCCAAATTTCCTTGTCGCGTGTAAGGGTGGCCCAGTGGGTTTTGCTCGCTCTAGGGACTCGTCGACAATTATCTTTCTTCTTGAAGAACTTTGACCGTCGGGTCGGTGGTCTTCCTGCAATACGTTTGACATTCCGAGGAATCCAGTCACTAACGGCTCTTGTCTATCGGTTGTCATTCATACGCATCACGTGTCCGGCCCATCTTATCTTCGACCGTTTGGCGTACAGAATGGCTTCCTTGAATTTTGATCGTTGACGCAGGGCGGAGATTCGGTTTCCTTCCCTCACTTGCTTGAAGCGGCATACTACTAGCATCGTCCTTTCGACTGCGCTTTCGGTAACGCTGAGTGATCATTCATCCTGTTAACGCTGCGACCAGGCATCCGATCCATAGGTAGAGTAGGAAGTACCGTTGAGTCGAAAAGGTGGGCACTGAGTCGGGTGTTTCTTTGTTTTCTTCACTACATCCCCGATGCTCTTAAAAGTTTCCCAAGCCGCTCTTTTCCTCCTGCTCAACTCTGGGGCTAAGTTGTTCAACACGCTGATTTCCCGGACTAGAGAGATGGAGCATTCAGGGATATTCGTTACGCAGAGCGTGAATGGAGAGTTCGAAGCCAGTTCACTCTTCATGAACATCGTTTCAGTGAGATTTAATCGAAGACCAATCCTTCCACAAGGTTTATCAAAGTCGGCAAGCATACGTTCCGCTTCGCTAATGTTTTGTGTTAAAAAGACGATGTCATCAGCAAGACGAAGATGACGTAACTGCCCACCATCGATTTTCACTCTCATATCACCCCATTCCAATGTTCGCATGACGTTCTGGAAACTGTCGATAAATAATTTTGGCGAAATGGTATCGCCTTGTCTAAAACCTCCTTTGAAGTCAATGTTAATATCGTTGTAGAATGGTGATATCTTGGTTGTGAAATTTTCGCACCACTCGCGAAGAATCTTTATTTACTGAGTAGGGACTCCTTGACTATCAAAGGCTTCCATGACTTCTTCTATCTCACTAGAGTCAAAGACCTTTTCTAAATCGATGAAAGTGAGATGGAGCGGTCTTTTGCACTCTCGCGATATCACAATGAGTCTTGTTATCGTGTGGATGTGGTCCACCGCAATGAATCCTTTTCGAAACCCTGCTTGCTCACATAACTACTCTTCACCCAGTGTTCTGTCAGCCCTGTTTAGGATACTCAGGTGAGGAGTTCGTAGACGGCAGGCAGTAAGCAGATTGGGCAAAAGTTTCCGATATCGTGAAGTCACCCTTTTTTAACACTAGTACGGTCTGGCTGGTCTTCCATTGAATAGGTACCTTGCATTCAGACAGGTAACGTGTGAAGAGCGGACCCAGTGTGTTTTTAACGACTGGCGAAAGGTTGTTCACGTGTTCTGATCTTATCCCGTCAGGACCTGGTGGTATTCCATTTTTCACCTACGAAATAGCATGTCGGATTTTAGAAGGGAGAACCGCTAGTGGAGTGGAACACATCCGTTCTCCTTTATTTCATAGGCCAGAAGGTAGACGTAGCTATTAAAGAGATCTGAGCAGTATTCGTAAATGATTTTCTCCATTGCCTTCCTAGAACCTGTAACTGCTCCGCATTGGTGTCGGAGTGCAACTACCTTGCTTGTCTCCACGAAGCATCGGTGGACTTTGCGCATGCTTTTTCTATCCTATGGAGCTTTGATCATTACTACTGCTCATATCTCTTCAAGATCTTCTCTTAACGCCTGTCTGCACTGTTTTGCAAGTTCGGGCATTAGTTCGCGGATTCTATCAGATCGCGTGATTCCACGCTGGCGAATCAGCTCGAGTGTTTCTGGATACAGACATCTCTTGGTGACTTTCGAACTCTTAGCTTTCATAGCGCTAACGTGAAGATGTTAAATGAGCCGATCGTATTCTTCGTCGATGTTGTCGAAAATGGCATCTTTCCAACAGCCGATTAATGAATTGAATAAGTCCAAGTTTGTGGTGGTTCTGGGACTTCCGTTCTTGAATTTAGCGGCTTTTTCTCCTTTCCGCATGAAATAGAATGTTGCACGGAGGCAGTGGTCTGATCTTGTGTACAATTTTGGAAAAACAGCGACATCAGTTAGGCAAAACCTTCTATTTATTATGATGTGGTCTATTTCGTTATGGTACTCTCCATTTGGAGACTCCCAGGTTCAGCGCTGAGGGGGGGGGCTTCTGGAATTGCGAGTTACCACGGATTGTCTTGGTCGCCATGATACAATCGGATAGCCGCTCACCCTCTCCGTTCCATTCTAATCAGTGGGTCCTAATGTGACGTTTATCAGATGTTTTTCTTGGTCCAATCTTGGCGATAAAATCTCCAATGATAACCTTGAAGAATGTGTGGCCTTCTCTGTAGAACTTCTCGAAGTCATATAGAACGCTTCGACTACTTCTTCGCAATAGTTTGATGTCGGGGCGTAAACGACGAAGATTGCCAAATCCGAAATTGATCGACGTCTTTTTAATCGTAAACTTTCAATTCGTGTTGTAAGTTGTCATAGAACAGTTCTTCTCCGGTGTCATAGACGGAGTTGAAAGGCTGGCCGGCGTCTCCTTGTCTCGGCCAGGCCGATGACGTCGTACCTTCTCCTTCTTGCTTGCATGAGCAAGTCTTCTATCGAGGACTTGGATGCAAGTGTACGTGCATTGTAGGTACAGATCGTCACCATAGTTTTTTAAAATCTAGGCAGCTTCCATTGGCCCTGAGATTTTAGCAGCCTCTCCGCACTCGTCCTACCAAACGCTACGAAATTGGGGGCCCTTTTGGGGTCAGGGGAATGAGGGAACGAGGCCCGTTTTTTTTAATATGTTTAGCATTTTTGATACCCACGTATAGCTTGCTGGGCTGTAAACGTGGGAGATGGGTATGCTCATGGGTAGCATGCCAGGCTCTTCCAGTGTGGACATAAAGCTTATTTGTTGGAGGCGCATCCTAGCCGCCTACCACATAATTCCCAGCCACTTGATTGCAGGCTTTCGGCCGAATTGACTAGTAGAATACAATCCGCATAAGCAAGAACGCAGCCACACACGCATGCATGAATACGCCTAACGAATACAGAAAGTATGTTGTGCCAGATCAGCGCAGCAGAAACGGGGAGACCATACCCTGGAACCACCTGCGTCTCAGAGAAGCAAAGGTCGCTCTTGGTCCGCGATTAACCCCCTATCCACCTGGGACGCGCAACGTAGCCTCGAGACTAGCCAGCTCGTGTTCCTTTATATGAGGAACATCCGCGGCCGACCTGCGTCAACGATCAAAATCCAAAGATGCCGTTCTTTACCCCAAACAGTCGTAGATAAGGTGGGCCGGGCACGTAATGCGTACGAGCGAAAACCAATGGACTAAAGCTATCAGTGACTGGATTGCTCGGAATGTTAGGTACACTTCAAGAAGACCACCGACTCGATGGTCAGAGTTTTAACGAAAAACCTAACAGAGAGATATGCTGTTCGACGAATTCCTAGACCGAGCAGAACTGACTAGGCTACTCTAGCACGTGACGGGTAAACAAGGAAGACTTACTTGCGCCTGCCCGAGTCACTCGACGATCAAGGAGACTACACGTGATACGGGTGATAACTGTTGCTTAAGTTTGAAAAGCGCAATCACTTCTGTGCAGATATGAGTCATGTTTCTCACCAGTGTGTCAATGCATAATTTTCGAGTCCTTTTCGTAACGATAAGCGGACATTATTGCGCACAGTAATGGAGCTGAGAACACCTCCCACGAAAAAATGTCGCTCTGTTGGATGCAGTTTAGCTTCTTATTTGACATGGTGACAAGTTGAGTTTGCACTGGATAAGAAGAGAAAGAAGCACTACTCTCAACAATCTCCTATGACCATAGGTGATTCTGATGGGTTCGCTATAGCAGAATCAGTATTAAATTCCGCACTAATCAACTGGAAGAGCTTCAGTCAATGATCGTTGAATACGCAGTAGAAGCCTTAAAATCCAATTGTTCTACAAGCAAATTGTGCGTTAGATGTAAAGTATCCTCCGTTCCACACCCTTGGGTAATCCGTAGGTTTGTGATCTCTGTGTAGAAATGTTCTTCTCACTAGAA
>UYYA01005591.1:0-15829 GCA_900624975.1 Angiostrongylus costaricensis | reverse complement strand
TGTTATGGGACTTACTGGCTGCTACTGATAACGTGCATGGTGATACCGAATGGTGAAAAGAAAAACAGGTCAAAATCTTATCCTAACATGTCGTTCATGTTAATTTGTTCTTCTTAACGAGAATCTCAGTAGTACGCAAAATGGTGGAAAAACAGAAAGGATAAAGGACGAAGTTCTCGGCGGTGATCAATCCCTAAGGGGATGCGCCATGCATTCGACTTCATTAAGCATCGTTTGGAGGTGATTGAATGCATATGTTGCCTTTTTACAATAACTCATGATGGCCTACCGATGTATCGAGCCAGTGCTGCTATTCTTCCAGACAAGTCTGGTACCAATTTGCCGACCCCGGAAGGATGGAAGGCTTGGTGAGCCATGGGCGCAGGGATCGATTTCACGTGTGTGTTGCAGTGGCGCTTCCGACCACTGCTCCACATGCGCCCTTATGGGAAAACAAAGTATTTGAAAAGTGAAAACTTTAACTCCTTAAACTTCCTAGCAAGACATCTAAAATAAAAGAATACCTCACCGAGTCATTCGGGGCGAGGGCAGTTTTTGACGTCGTACACCAGCCAACCGCCCGCTTTGGGAACACATTCGGCCGTTTGGAAGCCGGTAGAGCGTTTCGCAAGTTTATTCCTCTCTTACACATGTTTATTCAAGTTTTTTCGAATGCTTTACTATTGAAAATTATTACACTTCTCGCCCACTGACTAACACCTCTTCAAGCACCTCGGGAACTTTCTGTGCGAGAAATAGGAGAAACCAAGCTAATGACGAAACGACGTTAAAACGACTTCATCCGCTCCAGAAGTTAGGAATTCAAAAACTTGGAAGACCTTCGTGGACTGGAAGATGTATGTGAGGAAACAAATTGGATGTGAGAAGTGCTGAGATACGGACAGTAGACGTGAAGACAGATCAAAAAAACAAAAAATGAGAACTTCCTTAAATAGTCAGATCGCCCGTCCTTACTGGCTATGCTAGCGACTTCGGCGTAATTTCAATTATTTTGGAGCTTAGCTTGTTTAGCCATTGTGGTTACCTGGAATCCCGAGATCAGCCAGACCAGTCTGCCGTAGGTCGTTACCACCATAGGCACTCGCCGCCCTTGTGAATCAGAGGGAGATTTGCCACCGTGCGACTTTGATACCAGGACGGCGATGGATCCTAGTATCGGTTTAATCTTAGCCAGGCTTCTTAATGGAAACCCTAGACTCCTTTTCAGCTTGGGAGACCTTGCCAAGGAGGACGAATCTCCCCTGTGTACATCGCAGTCCGACACTCAAGAACACCTCCCAGTCACGGTCAGGCGCTAAAGCGTTGGAAGGGTCGTGAAATTGATACTCCGAAATCGAACGAAATTAGTTTATTCATGCCCACGGTTACCTCTTTTTATCAATCACAAGATATTTTCCGTAGTAAACATTAACAACCTTGGCAGGAGCGAAGCTAACTTTAGATAGACCATCTTCAATTTAAGTTGAAGTGTTTGCTACCAATCTGCTTGGCTGCCGTAGTGGTAAGATTCGACACTAGTAAGCGAAAAATAGCTAACTTTACTAGAAAACGCTATGCGTTGACCTAAATGGCAAGTTTTAACTTATTATTTGCTGCCTACTCTTTTAAACGGCAGGGTATACATTGTGAAATATAACTTCAATGATGCTGAGATATTTGCAAAACTCCGGACCGCAGGTGTATGCGGTGGGGAACGAACGTGCTATTGTCCTTTTCCGGGAGTACCGCGTCCACCACCACACCACGCGAGTCCTTCGTTTCTCCTGCCTCTCAGCTAGTTCTATCGATCTTTTGCCATCAGCAATCACCTGTCAACGGGATTGATCTGAGGGGCCCAAATCGGTAACGAACCCAGTTAAGCTGAGGCTTTGTTATAATCGCAATCTTAACCCTTTTATTTACTGCCTTTTTCTTTTTAATGGTAGGGTATGTTAAGATTGTGATTATAACTGCGGACTCAGCTTAACTGGGTTCGTTGCCGATTTGGGCCTTCCAGATCAATCCCGCTGACGGGTGATTGCTGATGGCAAAGGACCGATAGAACTAGCTGAGAAACAGGCGAAACGAAGGACTCGCGTGGTGTGGTGGTGGACGCGGTACTCCCGCAAAAGGACCATAGCACGTTCGTTCCCCACCACATACACCTGCGGTCCGGAGTTTTGCAAATATCTCAGCATCATTTAAGTTATATTTCTAAATGGTAAGCTTTCTAGATTAGCAGGGGTTTAGCTGGTTCATCATCCCATCATGAGTTACTGCGTAATAAATAAGTATTAGGGAACTTCTTGAAATTTTCTTCCATTTTCTTGGATTACTGGGGCAAAAAAAAAGGTTAGGATAATGCAGTATTATTCGGCTAATGTTTCGACGCCCTCGTTTCCGGATTGATTCGAATCGATCGTCCACAGCCATTCTTTTTCGCGATTTGGGCCTTTGTTGTCGCGCCGAGTCGATTCCTGTGGAGTGGAGCACCGCTCATCTTGCTGCCAATCGGCTTCTCTCCATTATTATTCCGGATTTCCTTCTTTCCTTTGAATTCCTTCTCCTAATTTTGCTCGTAATTCCATTTATTCGAACTGTCTTCATTTATTGTGCTGATTCTGGCACTTGTATTGTTCTTTTCGTTGTGTCGCATCTATTATCCACGAAGCTCTTTCGATTTCCCTATCCGCCGGCTTCCAGCTGAAGTTTTTGTCAATTTCATGTATACCGCTGAATGCTATTCGAGTTGATTTTCCCTCGAATCCTGGTGGAGCCGTAGCAAGTTTTGCCAACATTCACCGCGGTCAGTCGCCTTGCATTCATTTTGTATAAAATGGAGCTTTTAGCGGTGAACTATGAATCCAATTGGCTCAAACCGTGGTAATGGGACGTGTTGTTGACCCGGAGAGTGTTCGAACTAATGTATGTTTCCCGAACGGCATATTTAACAACTGCTCTTGCGTGAGTTCTCTTAGATTTTATCAGCAGCTCGTCGCTTTAGCTCTTACTAATTTGTTGTAGAACGTAGTTTAAGACACGGCGAAAGAAATTCCTCCTTATAGAGTTTTTAGTGCCTTTCATACAACGATTTAACATGCCATTCTATTCTGATGAAATCGTTTCACGATTTTTCGTGGAATCGTAGTTTTTCTGAAGGGAGAAGTCGACGACCCAACTGCATCATTGCCGCTTTTCTTAAGTCTTCAGCTGAAATTCAAGAAACTGCTCATGGAATCTCGCTCACTGAGTGGTCTGCCTTCGAGTACTCTGGTTAACTGGATTGAGAATTCAGTATGGTGAACGATCGCTCCGGAACTGAGCAAGAGGAAATTCTGGAATGCTTTATTCTACCTTAATATGCGCATTAGAATTCTAGGCACTAAGTAAACAGAATGAACCACAGTTTATGGAAGCGCCATCGAAAGTGTAAATTAATGAGGGTCCGTACGATACAATTGGGAAGGGAATTCGAAGTACATAGCTACGACGACTATTGAAGAAGATAGACGCTGCACTCTACGCCGAATTGTCAAAAATGCTATGTGCTGTACATGTGATGCGTCTTAACTACAACGTGTGGACTTCGTCTACTAATGCGTAGGTTCAACGGATAAGCCATAGTAGGAAAACCAACTATTCGATCACCGTTAAAGTTCATCACGAAGAGAACTATGATTCCGTCAGAGTTCCTAACCCATCGAGCTGTTGATCAAAACAAGAACAATGAGAAAATTTACTGATTTGAGTTATTTGACATTTAACAAAAGAGGAGGTGATGAGGATGACCATCATCTTGTTTGAGGTGTTGTCCCCTAATTGCTTCTTAGAATTTTGTAATGACTGCCTCTTTCCATACTTGTGACGAAAGTATTAGGTCAGGTACCGTGAGAAAGTCGAATGCAGTGTCTTAGGAAGATCAATGGGCCATCAGTATTCATGATGATATAGTTGCGTTATGCTGGATTGTATCTACCCAGCACACCACAATTTTGTTTAATGCAATAATTGTTGTGAAAGCTGAGGCGGTGGTAAAGTACGGTCCTTAGCTGAATCTGAATATGTAATTCGATGCTTGAACTGATTTTTTTTCAACGCCCCTTAAACACAAAATCAGTGGCGAAAATAATTCGGTCAGGTTGTAGCTTAACCATCGTTTTTTCGGTTTGTGCACCTATCGGCACTGGCAGTGGTACAGTGACATGCGATCGCATCACTTCAGAGATTATTGAGAAAATCTGGAAGAAACCTTGCTGAAACATTGATGTTGTGCATAAGCAGGAAAAGCTTTCGTGTACCTGATCGTTATAGCTCTGATGATGATGATCACTAGTCACGATTTCCGACTTCAGTCGGAATAAAACTCTCACTCGATTGCTGAAATACTCCAAAACTGTTTTTCTCCTATGAACAGCAGAACGACATAGTTCTCATAAATAGTGAAATCATTCTAACTCAATGTAACACAGGCCCTAAAAGGATATCTTAACTGTGTTCCTCACGAAATATTTGGACACTTGAATACCATAACAGCAGAATCGCTTTCTTCAGAGCCTGGAAGGGCATAGTGATATGCAATTTGCTACGTCAAACGCTTCAATAACACATACAGAAAGACTAGAATCTAAATGGCAGTCACGTGATCAACAGATTCTCGAAAAATCCACGGTTTTTTACGTGCCTTTCACTGAGGAAGAGCCGCTGATCAGCGTCGTATGTGGTTGACGACTGCACCTCCCCACACCAACGTTCGATACGAAGGTACGGGGCCAGACCACCTGTGATCTCGGGGCATTCCTTCCTGCTGTTCATTTTAAGGTTTTTGGCATTTATCCAAAAAGCCTCAAGAACCTTGCTCGCTGGTGTTTTGGCATCCTGTACGAGGATAGTAACTTTTATATTAAAATCGGGCAGACCTTTATGTATCCGCATAAAAGAACACTTAGCTGGCAAACGAAGAGCAAGACAAGGCACGCCACTAGGAACGCATAGGATACAAAAGCATAGCAGAGACGATTTTCATTTAAAAGTCACTACCCTCGCATGGGATCCTAAAACATCAGCGCGAAAACTTTTTGAGGCCTTTGGATAAATGCCAAAAACCCCACAATGAATAGCAGGGAGGAATGTCTAGAGGTCATACGCGACCTGACCCCGTATGTTCGCATCAATTTCTGATGTGGACTGGTATAGTCATCAATTATATGCGACTATAATCAGCTGTTCTAATCTTCCTCATTGGAAGTCACGTAAAAAGCGGTGAGTGTTTCGAGAAGCTGCTGATCATGTAATTACCATAGAGCTTTTCGTCTTTTCGCAAGTGTTATTGAAGCGTTTGGCCTAGTAAATTGTATATCAGTATACCCTTCCAGGCTCTCAAGAAGGCGATACTGCCGAAACATCGGTTACTGTTGTATTGTATGTGCGTTATTGTATTGAAGTAAACGTACGCTGTTTAACAACCTCGCGATTGCTGAGAAAGAAAACAACACATTTATAATCCAATGCCGAGGTTAATAGAAAGTCAATCTTGGGAACCAGAACAGCACTTCTTCGGGAGAACCAAGTAAGGTGCGCACCACAATTTCTATTTTAGCGACAATGTACTAGTTTGACAAGATTTTCTTCACTGAAGACTACAGATATTCGTTCTAGTTCCTCCACTCATCGCCCGTCGTTTTTTATTGCAGCAACCGATAGAGAATCGAACAACACCAGATCCGTACAGGATAACATCTGAACACCAAAGAACCATTCGCCTGTTCTCGTAAACACACTGGCTCCGCTCTTAATGTGTTATCTGTTAAAATGCAAGAATCGTTCTCAAAGGAAGACCAGCAGGACCGTGTTATTGTTCAAGAAGAGTGACCTGCACGATATCGGCAACTATCGCTCAATATGCTTGCTGTCTGTCGTCTGCACACTTTTTGCTCGAGTCATCGTAAACAGGATGTACAGCACACTGGGCGAACAATATCCATGTGAGCATGCAGGGAGTCCAAAACGATTCAATACGGTGGACCATATCCGGACGACAACAACAAAATTTGAAGTACTACGGGAGTGAAGGAGATCTGTCTTAGTTTCATCGATTTTACGAAAGCTTCTGACTCGTTTAGAATAAAAGCAGCCATGGATGCCCTGGACAACCACGGAGTCTTTCGTTAGTATATGAAGGACCTTTGCGAGCTACATAAAATATTTCGTCAAGAGAATATCCCATTATGCAACGATATTATCACCAAAGTCAATAGAGTGGTTAGATAAGGTATACCATCTCGCCCAAATCATTCACCACCAACGTCATGCGAACAGTGGAATGTGACAACATGGGAGTGAAAGTCGTTGGTCGGCAATCATAATACCTTCGCTTTGCTGATGACATTCTGCTTACAAAATCAAACATTAGGCAAGCGGAAAGAATGCTTGCCGACTTTGATAAGGCCTGTGGAGAAACTGGTCTGCAACTAAATTTCACAAAAACGATGTTCATGAGAAATGGATTGGTTTCGTATGCCCCATTCACGCTCAACGGAACGAATATCTCCGAATGCTCCAGCTGTGTCTATCTAGGTCGAGAAATCAACATGATGAATTACTTAGCTCCAGAATTGAGCAGAAGAAAACGAGCGGCTTGGAGAGCTTTCAAGATCATCGAGGATATAATGAAGAGAACAAAGAGCACCCGACTCCGTGCCCACCTTTTCGATTCAACGGTACTCCCTGTATTAACGTATGCGTCAGAAACCTGGTCGCTGCCTTAACAGGATGAAAAATCGCTCAGTGTTATTAAAGTCGAAAGGACGATGCTAGGAGTATCCCGTTCCACACAATTAAGGGATGGTATGCGAAGCTCCGACCTGCGTCAACGATCAAAAATCAAAGATGCCGTTCTGTACGCCAAACAGTCGAAGATAAAGTGGGTCGGACACATAATGCGTCTGAACGACCACCGATGGACAAGATCCGTTAGTGACTGGATTCCTCGGGATGTCAAACGTACTGCAGAAAGACCACCGACCCAATGGTCAGAGTTCTTCACGGAAAGCCTGAGAGAAAGATATGATGCTCAACGAGTTTAAGCGAACAGAACCCACCGGGCTACTCTTGCACGCGACAGGGAAAAATGGAAGATTTACTGCCATCCACTCGAGTCACTCGACGATTAAGGGGGCTACAGGTGATACAGGCGACGTTAAGATATAAAGAATCGTGGAGTGGAGAAGATAGGTACGGAGTCGGGTGTTCTTTGCCCTCTTCACTACGCCCTAGATGTCTTTGAAAGTCCCGAAGCACCTCGCTTCCTCCTGCTTAACTTTCGAGCTAAGTCGTGCACTATGTTAATTTTCCGAATTAGATACGTAGCTGGAGCACCCGGAGGTATTCATGCCGTCTGACGTGAATACGGAATAAGCTACCAATCCATTCCTCATGAACATGATTTCTGTAACGTTTAGTCTGAGGCCAATCTTTCCACAGGCTTTATAAAAGCCGTCAGGCATTCGCTATTCCACCTGGCTAATGTTTGGTGTTATAAGAACGATGCCTTCAGCAAAGCAAAGATGGTGAAATTTCCAGCCATCGATTTTTACTTCCATGTTACCCCGTTCCGGTGTTCGCATGACATTCTACAGGGTGGCGCTAAACAATTTTGGCAAGATGGTATCGCCCTGCATTACCCCCTTTTGACGTCTATGTTAATATTGTTGTAGAATGGTGGTATCTTGATTGTGAAATGTGTACATAGCTTGCGAAGAATCGTTATACACCAAGTAGAGACGCCATGGCTGTCCAAGGCTTCCGTGACTGCTTCAATATGAACTGAGATAAAAGCCATAATGATGCTGAGATATGTATTCTTTCTTGATAAGCTTGCACGAGGTTGATAAATATATTTATTTTCGGCTAACGTTTCGACGTCGTCGTCTTCCTCAGAGCCGGTGATCCGAGTCCATGGTCCATGCCTGTTGTTCGCCTCGACGTTGCGTCTTCGCCTTCCTGTCGAGCCAGATCCTCCTCAGCGAGCCATCTTCTCGAATGAGGCATCCTCACTCAGTGATGCCCTTTTATACACGATGCTGACGGTGGATATATAATGACAATGTCCGGTGGTAACAACTTGTATTTCTTCCGGACATACATCATTGCGCACATCGTGCAGAGGTCGGTGTATTATCAGCTAGCACAAAGCGTAGTAATATTTCGAAACTGACCTTCCCTAAATCTCGGTGTGACTAATCAATATGTATTCTTTCTTGATAAGCTTGCACGAGGTTGATAAATATATTTATTTTCGGCTAACGTTTCGACGTCTTCGTCTTCCTCAGAGCCGGTGATCCGAGTCGATGGTCCATGCTTGCTGTTCGCCTCGACGTTGCGTCTTCGCCTTCCTGTCGAGCCAGATCTTCCTCAGCGAGCCATCTTCTCGAATCGAATGAGGCATCCTCACTCAGTGATGCCCTTTTATACACGATGCTGATGGTCGATATAATGATAATGTCCGGTGATAACAACTTGTTTTTCTTCCGGACATACATCATTGCGCACATCGTGCAGAAGTCGGTGTTGTTATCAGCTAGCACAAAGCGTAGTAATATTTCGACCATCGACTCGAATTATCGGCTCTGAGGAAGACGAAGACGTCGAAACGTTAGCCGAAAATAAACATCATTATCAACCTCGTGTAAGCTCATGAAAGTAAGAATACATAATAATTCACTGTTTTTCGTGATAATCATTTCCGTGATGCCTCATTCGAGAAGATGGCTCGCTGAGGAAGATCTGGCTCGACAGGAAGGCGAAGACGTAACGTCGAGGCGAACAACAAGCATGGACCATCGACTCGGATCACCGGCTCTGAGGAAGACGAAGACGTCGAAACGTTAGCCGAAAATAAATATATTTATCAACCTCGTGCAAGCTTATCAAGAAAGAATACTTATTGATTAGTCACACCGAGATTTAGGGAAGGTCAGTTTCGAAATATTACTACGCTTTGTGCTAGCTGATAACAACACCGACTTCTGCACGATGTGCGCAATGATGTATGTCCGGAAGAAAAACAAGTTGTTATCACCGGACATTATCATTATATCGACCATCAGCATCGTGTATAAAAGGGCATCACTGAGTGAGGATNATCCTCACTCAGTGATGCCCTTTTATACACGATGCTGATGGTCGATATAATGATAATGTCCGGTGATAACAACTTGTTTTTCTTCCGGACATACATCATTGCGCACATCGTGCAGAAGTCGGTGTTGTTATCAGCTAGCACAAAGCGTAGTAATATTTCGACCATCGACTCGAATTATCGGCTCTGAGGAAGACGAAGACGTCGAAACGTTAGCCGAAAATAAATATATTTATCAACCTCGTGCAAGCTTATCAAGAAAGAATACTTATTGATTAGTCACACCGAGATTTAGGGAAGGTCAGTTTCGAAATATTACTACGCTTGATGCGGAGATATTTGCAAATCTCCGGACCTCTGGTGCCTGCGGTGACGACCGAACATGCTATTACCCTCTCCGGGGGCTATGCATCATTATGGTTATATCAAGTTGTTCAGAAATAAATGAGCATTTTAAAATATTCGTTGCTTTAATGTATTTTTTGCCAATAAAATACTTTTTGTACTTCACAATATTATGCATTATTAGAAAACTGATTTTATGCTTTTTTAGGCGTTTTTTGTTTTATCAAAAGTTGCATTTTTAACCAACTTTTTTTGAGCTTTGCACTTCTAGAAGTCAAAAAGTTTTCGTCAAATTATCTTTTATGAGTTCAAACTTGGTCGTAGAGCAGCAGAGACGGCTCGAAACATTAATGAAGTTTGTGGTGAAGGTAGTGTTGGTGAATCAACAGGGCCAACATGGTTCCGGAAATTCCGATCTAATGATTTCGACCTCGAAGATAAAGAAGACTGCGGACGTCCCACTGAACTTGACGACGGCGAATTAAAGGCACTAGTGGAACCAAACACGCGAGCAACTGTTGGAATGCTTACGGAGGAGCTTGATGTAAATACAGGAACAATTTTCACTCACTCGGACCACATAAGAAACACAAAGAACCCGACAAGTGGGTGCCGCACAATTTGAACGATTATCAAAAAAATTTGCCGTGTTGAAGTGTCGTCAATTCTTATTCTGCGCAAAAAACCGACCCCTTTCTTGATGGAAGACGTGCGGCGACAAGTGGGTTTGATACAACGGAGGGCGTTCATCTCCATGTTTGGATTTCGATCGAACTCCACAGCACTTCCCAAAGCCGAAATTCACCAAAAAAGGTTATAGTGACTGTTTGGTTGTCTGCAGCCCAGTTGATTCATCACAGCTCTTTGAATCCTGGCGAAACGATTACGGCATAGAGGTACTGCTAAGAAATGGACGAAATGCACCGTAAACTTCAACAACGACGATCGTCATTAGTCAACAGAAAACCACTAATCCTTCTCCACGACAACATCCGGATTCACGTTGCGCAACCAGCGCAACAGATGTCGAACGATTTGGGCTACGAAACTTTGCCTTATTCGCCAGATTCACCAGACTTTTCGCCTACTGATCATCACTTCTTCAAGCATCTTGGAAGCTTCCCGCGAGAGAAATGCTTCAGCAACCACGATGGCGCAAAAAATCCCTTCGACGAATTCGTCATTTCCAGAACTCCAGAATTTTATGCAATTGGAATAAAAAACATTTTTCTTCTGGAAGAAGTTGGTAGAACCATAACGTTGCTGAGATATTTGCAAAACTCTGGACCGCAGGTGTCTATGGTGGGGAACGAACGCGCTATTGTCCTTTCCGGGGAGTAACGCGTTTCACCACCACACCATGTGGGTCCTTCGTTTCGCCTGTCTCTCAGCTATTTCTATCGATCTTTGCCACAGCAATCACCCGTCAGCGGGATTGATCTGGGGCGCCCAAATCGGCAAAGAGTTTTTAAGTTTGTAGATTTAAATAGCTTTTATTTTAATTAATAAAGTTTTTTGAAGTGGGTTATGACTCTTTAAATAATGTAGTCAAGAACGCTCATTTATTTCTGGACAACCTAATATTTCACATAGTACCCGGCTATTAAAAAAAAGAGTAAGAACTAAAAAAAAGTGACGACATTAATCACAATTTCAACCCTTTTATTTACTGCCTTTCTTTTTAATGGCAGAGTATGTTAAGATTGTGATTATAACTAAGCCTCAGCTTAACTGGGTTCAATGCCGAATGCGTTCGTTCCCCACCGCATACTCCTGCGGTTCGGAGTTTTGCAAATATCCCAGCATTATATATGAGTTATATGACGACATTAAGTTAAAACAAAGTGGTGTATTGAATTCTCGCAATAGTTCAGTGAGTTTCGCTATTATGTCTGCTCTATTCTATTGAATCGTATTCGATACCCCTTGCATTCTTGTATACAGCGTGTGAAGGACAGAGCTAGCATGTTGATGAGGACTGGCGGAGTTTTCCAGGTGAACAGGCACTATACTTTCTGAAACTGGTGTTTTTCGATTCTTCACTGACGAAACAGCTTGTTAGATTTTTGGAAAGGAGAACCGGTGGGACAACATAGCCATCCTATTTTATTTTATATGAAGGCAGTGGGACGCGGCTGTTAAAGAGATCCGAGTGGTTATCGTAAATGATTTTCACTGTTGCCTTTCTGGAAGCTGTACTGCTCCTAGCCATCGGAGAGTATTCATCTTAGGCCCATAATTGGCGAACTTCCGGTGTAATTTGGGAATACCCTTCCAGCCTGTGCAGATTTGACTGGTACTGCTGCTCTTCTCTGTTGTACAACTTCTTTTATCGCCTTTCTGCAATGTTTTGAAGTTCGGACGTGGGTTCACGGTTGCCTGTGGTTCGTCAGACTCAGTAGCGGATCTGCTGGAGTGTTTCTTTCTAAAGATAGATTTCGCTTGGTTATTTTCGAACTCTTAGCTTTCAGAGGGTAAAGTGAATATGTTAAGTGAGCCGATCATATTCTTCGTCAGTGTTATCTGTAAGGGTGTCTGCCCTGGAGCTCACTAATGATCTCAATAAATACTAGTTTACAATGGTTTTGGGACTTGGTTTCCAAGAGAAATTAAATCTCTTCACGAAGGATGCGATAGTCTGATCTCGTGTAGAATTTTGGAATAACAGCAACATTTGTTGGGCAAGACCTTTGAAATACTTAGTTGTGGTCTGCTTCGTTATTTTACTCACGATACTTTTGGAATTTTGAGTTAGCACGAATGGTTTTGACCGTCATGGTAAACTCAAACAGACCCTTTTCTTGTACGTGCATTCTAATCCGTGAGTCACGATTTGACATTCCACAGGCGTTCTTCTGGGTTCGATATTAGCACTGAAATCTCCAGTGTTAACTTTAACTAATTTCTTCTATATATGGTCTTTTCTGTAGAAGCTCTGAAAATCCGTAAAGAATTCCTTGACTTCGTTTTCGTCATAGTTTGATGTCGGGTCGTAAGGACGAAGATTATCAAATCCGGTATGGATTCACAACTCTTCAACCGTAAACCTCCGACTCGGGTTGCTAACCGCTCGAATGCATCGATGTTCATGGCCAAACTTGTGTTGACGAGAATTCTGACTCCGACGTCGACGACTACGCTACTATCGCTTGTTCCGAGGAACAGTTCTTCTCCGGTGTCATGGATGACGTTAAAGTTGCAGCATCTTCTCTTCTCGGTCAGTCATCATTTGATGTCGTACCTTATCCTTCTACTCCATATTATCTAGTCTTTTGGAAATAGATGCATGTGAACGTCCATTATATTTGAAGATTTTCTTCCCAGTCCTTCCAGGTTCATGCAGCGTAGACTCTGAGGTTTTAGCAGCCTTTTCGTACTCATTCTACCCAACGTTGCCGTACCAAGGCTCCTTCACGGTAAGCACTGTTAGCGTTTTGGCCTCTTGGTTTTCACGTATAGCATGCTTTGAACGGGCGGAGGGAGGAAGAAGAGGCTGTTGTTAGCTTGTTACTCTTCCCCAGAGTGACGAAAAAGTTGTTTGGAAGCGCCTCCTTACCACCTCTCACGTTCTTCTCATTCACTTGATCGCAGGCTTTTAGCAGAACTGACTTATGAGATACAATCCTAATCTAAACGAAAACACCGCTACAGACGCACGCACGAACGTGTCTACGCAGACACAGACAGTTTGTGCCAAATCAGTGCGGGATAAAAAGAAAATCTATCCTCTGAATCCACTTGCTTCTTAGGAAAGCACAAAGTCGCTTTTGGTTTCCATTTATCTCCCTATCCGCCATTTTAGCACTCACCAGGTGGCCTCGTAACTAACCGGCTGAGGATTTTTTCGTGAAAGGGCTTCGTGGGAAATGTCATTTGCTGGCTATTATTGTCGATTGATAAGGATCCATAACCTCATAAGAAGACGTGGCTCGTTTTAAAGGTTAGTTTAAAGGTTAGTGGAGAAGGATTAAACCCAAACTATTGCAAAACTGATTGCCTATTTCTCTAAGACACTGCAGATACAATCAAGCGATTAACTCCGTCCATATTAAGAGATGTAAGTTGATTCGACCAAAAGACTGCATCTAAATAACTGAGCAGCATATTTACCAACAGGCAGTTCGTGACTATTTTCAATTAAAAACTTCTATGGTTCTGATTATAAAGAGAGTTTTGAATGAGAAAGAAAAAATCCATTCAAAATTTTCTTTATGGCGTATAAATTCTTTATGGCGAAAGGCATAATAAATACGCCGAAGGTTCAAAAAGTAAATATCCAGCTGACCTGTGAAGAAGTGACATGGTGTAGTTTTTTTCGATCGTTTTCATATCGCCGTCATGAAATCGCAGTAGAATTTCAAGTAGAAGGTTCGCCGTATTTGTCGCTAGAATAAAGTTGTTGGGTTCCACCTTATTATTCTCGTTACTGGATTTTGTGCACGGAATTCTTAATGAACGTCTTCGATTTCATTTTAATCATTGCCTTAAACATATAATGACAGTAGCATTTGATTTGTGGGGAGCGGACAACACAGTGGCAGTGATGTCCACCATTACGAGCATAGTGTTAGTTCAGTTCCGCTCCGGGCGAAGCAGGCCTCTCATCCCTCTGAGGAATTAGTACCGGATTTATCTGGGAAAAAATCACTCCCTGCAATACAATTATGAACGCTCCAGCCCGACTATCTCAGGACTCCAGGGAAAATTGCTTGAGCAGCATTCTACGACATACAAGATGAAATGGAAAACCTCAAGCAGCAACCGAAGCCACACATAAAAGCTGGAAAATCTTTGTGGACAATGGATGCGAGGATATGAATCGAATGTGAGGAGTGCTGAGATCCGCACAGTAGACATGAAGATGGATCAAATTAAATAAAATTGATAAGAAAAAGTACTTGATCTTCCTCCATTAACACAGCGACAGCTGTTTCTTCTTCACGGTATATAGTTTAAGAGTTTTAAACGGGCTTTTATTACTGTCTGCTTTCCTATACAAAATCATAATACGAAGTCATAATGTATAATTTCTCATAGGTACTTATTTAGTTGCCTTGATTGCCCGTTGTCATATGTCGTCCAGAACTAAGCACTTCCTCTATTCGCTCCGCTACTTTACATTAATCACCCCTAGGTGTAGTCGTGTTCGTGTACAGACCCGCTTGCTTCCAGAAAATAGATCGCTTTCTCCCTTTGCGAAGATTTTTGGGTTTGGGTAGCTTAGTGGTTGGATATACTCTACGATGCACCTGATCTTTGATTCGATTCTGCATCCCAGGAGAACCAGAGCCGCCTCTTCCTAACAGGTTGGCAAATTGACAAGTGTCCTGTTGAAGAGCATGAAAGTACTGACTTGATCTATCGGTAGGTACGAGCAAGTCAATATGTAGGCCAATTGTGTATTCAGTCACATCTGCGTTGCTACGAATAAAGTCAAATCCGCAGTGCTTACCAAGGAATTGATCAACGCAGAGAATGTTCCTTATCGTTTTACTAACATGTTGCACAAAAAAGGATAACGCTGTCGACGTTGATCAATCCCTGAGGGTTGCGCCATACATTCGACTTCATTAAGCATCGTTTGGAGGTGATTGAATGCATATCTGATCTTTACAATGATCGCGGTGGTCTGCCCAGTGCTTCTATCCTTTCACGCAAGTCTGGTACCAATTTGCCAATGCGGGAAGGGTGGAGGGCTTGGTGAGCCTCGGGCGCGTGACCGATCCTATGTGCATTGCAGGGCGCCTCTAACCACTAGGCTACACGCGCTTTAAATCATGCTACCTTCTAACACTAACTCATGCATGCTATTGAACGTGGTTCACTGCAGTAAGCGAGCATGGCGTTTTATTATCACAATGTATCTCATCTAGATCACATAGATGTTTGATGCTTTACGATTAAGATTCTTCTAAGAGAGCAGCAATCTGCATAACTGGCAAACCGATCTCTTCTTGGTCTTCCAGAACTTAAATGATCGATCATGCTCCTGTGCTTTCCACTAACTACCGTCAAAGTCGAAAGGAGCCGAAAAGCAGTGTGAAGCAAGAGAGTCATTCCCAAGGGACACTTTGCTGGTGATAAGAAGTTCAATATCTGCGTAACGCTAAGCCACTTTCGCTGTCGCAAGTGAAAAACTTAGCAGCATAGCTCTATCGAACTTTTTGCCGTCAGCAATCACCCGTCAGCGGGATTGATCCGGGGAGCCCAAATCGGCATTGAACCCAGTTAAGCTGAGGCTTAGTTATAATCACAATCTTAACCCTTTTATCTCAGCATTATATACGAGTTATATTTCGCAACATACCCTGCCATTAAAAAGAAAAAGGCAGTAAATAAAAGGGTTAA
>UYYA01005590.1:0-15836 GCA_900624975.1 Angiostrongylus costaricensis | reverse complement strand
AAACGCTGCTTAAGAAGGGCGGGCTTAGAGAATTCGGTGAGCGTAGTTGAAATACCACCGAGTAATTTTAGGCGCCAACTAGTTCGTAACCGCCTGTATGACCGTCTATGTGCAACTCAAAATTGCATAATTTGCCCCAATGGTAGAGACGGNGAGGAGTCCCGGAACGTGGCACGGCAAATAGCCATTTCTAATGGCTACGAAACTGTAGCTCAGGATAGGTGTAGAGGAAATCGTACGCCTCCAAACGACAACTCTAGCAATAGAAGGGTCCCGTTTATCCTACCCTTCATCTCAAATGATATAAGTACAGCTATAAAACGCTGCTTAAGAAGGGCGGGCTTAGAGAATTCGGTGAGCGTAGTTGAAATACCACCGAGTAATTTTAGGCGCCAACTAGTTCGTAACCGCCTGTATGACCGTCTATGTGCAACTCAAAATTGCATAATTTGCCCCAATGGTAGAGACGGTGATTGCATGAGCTCGGGTATAGTTTATCTGATCTCCTGTAAGACGTGTGGTGACGAATACATTGGCAAAACGGGTAGACCCCTCTGTGTCCGCATGAAGGAACACCTAGCCGGCAAAAATAGACCAAATACCCCGCTAGGCACGCATAGGACCCAGAGACATAACGGGGACGACTTTGAAGTACGTGTCACGATCCTCGCACGCGAATCAAGAACACAGGCGCAAAAAACTTTCGAGGCACTCTGGATTAATTCCAGAAATCCGAAAATGAACCGCAGGGAAGAATGCCTCATTATCACGCGTGATATAGGGCAGTATATAAAACTGCTTTTCTGATGTGAGGGGCACATTATACTTCCATGTGATTTCTGTGCGGTTGGTCTCTACGTGACATACTTAGTGGAAACCTCATAGGAAGCGGTGAGTGTGCAAAGCTGTGTTCAAAGTGATTGAAATCTTGGTTTAGAGTTTCTTTGTTTGGTTATGGAGGCGTCTGGCCGAGTAGATTGCTATCAACTTGACCTTTCCAGGCTCTGAGGAAGGCGAAATCCGCCGAAACTTCAGCTTAATTGTGAACAAAGAATAATAACACCTCGCGTTTGCTCAACAAAATACGAATAAATATATATATACATGCATAGACCTATATTATGTTTAGTTTCATTAATTACTGAGATGACTCAAAAACCCTACGATGTAGTAAACCTACGCCAAAACCATTCTGAAAGAAAACTTGTTCGAAAGCAATTTCATTCCGATAGGTAGCATTTGGAATTCTTTCCCTACACTAATAACAAATTTGAGAAGTCCTGATTGAAAAATACGAATCGCTTTCAAACGGCTAAAATTTAAAGAGGAAAGTTTTGCTTAAAGCTCTTTAGTTCTTCAATCAGATGGTCCACCAGTGCTTTCAAAATGTTCGAGAAGGAGGCCAACTGAGACTTGATCTTCCTGCAACACACCTAACACGCATGATAATAAATGTTAGCTGAAGAAGAACTTCGCAGGAGTACTCACATTTGGACGCGGTAAAACTATTGGAAGTTTCACATTTAAGAAGCAGTCGAGAAAAATCCCGTTGGGATCTGTGCGGATGTAATGCTCTAGAACGAGCTCTAGTGAAGGAAGTGGAATCACTACCACCTCCATGGAATGGTAGCAGAAAAGTTCTAAACCAATCTTTTGATTTTCCCAAATCCATTTAATGGGCTAGAATCTTCACTGGACAAAATGCTCCAGGATCAGATAGCATTGTAGCTGACTTCTTTCTACTTCAGAAAGATTATCTTATCCCACATATCGAGGGGTTTGAGAGACGCAACTGGTTAAGCAGGATTCCAACAGGGATTCTGTCGTGTGAACTGTTTCTTTACCGTACCGACCCTCATAGAATTTGGACTCACTGACTATCTTTTGATGGCGTGGAAATGATTGCCATCCTATCAGCGTACGTCGGTCTAGAAGTAAATAAACCAGTCGTGTTTAAAACATTTATTCGACTAATATCGCAACTGCAGCACGAGAATAAAAACGGATTTTGTTCGACCACTTGCTCTCCTCATATGATGAATCGAGCTGAAGTGAATGTTGACATTATCTCTTCAGAGATGTCTACTGCCACGTTGCTGTGCGTAGCGACCTCGTTCTCTTGGGACGAGCAGGGTATACGTATTGATGGGAAATCCCCGGCAGAAGTTTGTTTTGCCACTAACCTCTTCATTTTTTGCCAAATATGCCAGTAGGGAAGAGAAGGTACTCAAAAGGTTCAGCGAAGTGGAAAAGGTTAGATAAGATTGCGCATAAACTTGAATAAAATCCAGGTTATGAAGAACGGATGCTGTGAAGAATTGAAACGAATTGTTCCATGACTTCACATAGAACATCATATTCAACGAATAAAGAAAGAAGATTTTGCGTTAGGAAGGGAACAGCATAAATCGCGTTCGCGTTTCTCAATGAAGCCACCGATGAACTGACGAATTTAGAACTTCAAGCATACCGTTCTGATTCAACGACTCTTTTAGTGCTGTGCTGTGTAGCAGAGACGTCGGTTGGCACAGTAGCCGTGTTAATAATTTTTGCTCACCACTCCCCGTGTACTTAGAATAGAATCTTCATGAATCTGGATAACTGAAAGATTTCCAGATAACTGGAAAATCCACAAGTGGCAAAATGGTGAATATCTAAGAGAAGCTGTTCACTATAAAAAGACTATAAAAAGGATAAAGCTTTTGGCGTTAATCAATCCCTGAGGGATGCGCTATGCATTCGATTTCATTAAGTATCGTTGGAAGTGATTGAAGGCACATTTGGGATTTACAATGACTCACGGTGGCCTACCGATGTATCGAGCCAGTGCTGCTATCTTCCCAGACAAATCTGGTACCAATTTGGCGACCCCGGAGAGGTGAAAGGCTTGGTGAGCCATGGGCGCGGGGATCAATTCCACGTGTGTGTCGCAGTCGCGCCTCCAACCATTGTGCCACACGCACCCTGAGACGAAAACTGTTTGACTGAGTAGATTGCGTGTCAATTTGACAGTTTGAGGCTGAGAAGAAGGCAATACCACCGAAATGTCAACCATTGTAAAAAAAGTGGTGTAATAGTAATCTGATATCTGCTCACGGAGAAGACAGTGAATTATTTATCAGTACCGAGGTTAAAATAGATTCGATCGTGGAATATATTTGAAAGAAATATAATCATGTTCAAAACATATTTTCCCATTGGTAACAGTGAGGGCCAAAAGTGTAGTAAATGGACCGAGATCTGCAGACTACTGGATATCACGCACGCAACTAAGATATTCAGATTTTGGACCATTAATATATTAAAATAAACAAGTTTTCTTGCAGTAATGGCCACGGAGAGGTCGTCGTTTATATTGCATGGTTGATTAACCATTGAGTTCATCATTAGCAGGACTACTAAGAGAAAAGTCGGTCGTGGGAGTTACTACTATGAGAGTTTTAGGAATTACGTCTAAACATATGCTTATTGATAATATTCGATTAAAGCTTTTATGGGTTATCACGAAATTGGAAAACGTTAAGTATACAGATGAATAAGTATAAAGTCGAATCATCGAACGCAAAGCTAATAGATTTGTATTCTACTTGTTCTTAGTTTTTCTACATTTAGTTCTTCCAACTGTACAACGCATATACTCTGTGGTATCTATCATACAGTTGCGCTGGACAGTGGCAGGTACGTGCCTAGAAGTCTTCTTCTGTTTTACAAAGACCATGTTTTTTAAGTTTGTTGATCATTTTCATTTCATATAAGTTAAAGAATGGTGCTATGTAGATCGTTAGTACACTATCTATATAGGTGTCGTTTTGACTACTGTGCTTAAGCAGAGAATCAGAACCCCCGAAAGGGTCAGAGGTAGTATCTTTTGCACCCAGCAAGTATATTAATCGATAATCCCATTCACATTTGGTTTTACAACTTTTTCTTTGCAGTGAATACTTTTGCAAAATAACAAACTTCGCGCTCATCGTGATACTACAATCGAACTACTCTCTTTATAATACGATTACATGCAGATGGCGAAAAAATTTAGTATTGAAGGAAGAAGTAACTGGTTTATTTGCACAAATCTTCATCATATAGGTGTTCGCTCTGTGTTGTATGTTCTTCATACTAGCAGTCGGTAACATCGTCACAACAAGTATGGTGATTCTGAAGAAGTTCCGTACATCTGGCTCCTACAATTATATTGTTGGATTGACGTGGAAGTATCGTACCAGATCGGACGAGAAGGAGGAATGAGTTTTAGAATTTTAACAAATATTGTTTTATATTTGTCACTGATATTGACGACGGTTGACGCTGTACCACATGATGTAGATTTTTTTAAGAACTCGTCTTATTATTTGATTGCGGTCTATTCTGTTCTATTAATCAGTGATTTTACTGATTGTTGAATGGTCTTTCCTGCATATAACTGATAAATTTGTACTCTACACATGTTTTACAATGTGCTTATCTCAGTCAAGTTCTTCTTGCGTTGTAAATATTCTTTTACTCTCCTACTTTCTGATCTTTGAATTTACATAAAAATTAGGTAGAGATTTTTGTGTTGTAAATTATTTTTGAATATCATTATGTTATAACCTTCATTTTATTGCCTATTCTTTTTTCATGGCAGTGTATTATGTGAAGTATGACCACGAGGGTTCTGGGACATGAGCAAAAACTCGGAACTTCAATTGAGCTTCGAACCCGCGATTACCCTTTCTGGGATCTCACATGTTACCCATTGCAGTATGCGAGTTCTTCGCTCTGTCATAAGGTAAAACATTGTGAGTTCTACGCATCTTCAGATTCCCATTGACGGTTGATTGCTTATAGCATCGTTAGGGTAAAAAAAACTTGTTGAAATGAAAGCAAGTTTTCAAATTCTAACTTCGTCTTCAGTTCTTTTGAAAATTTCAGTTCTGAACACAGTTAACGTTGAAAGAGTACTGTTCTAAACACCGTTAACCTTGAAAGAGAGTGCGTGTGGCGCAGTGGTTGGAGGCGCTACTGCGACACACACTTAGAATCGATCCCAGCGCCCATGACCCTCCAAGGCTTCCATCCCTCCGGGCTAGGCAAACAGTGGAGCACCGGAGTTGATTATTCACACCGAGGTCTAGGAGGATAACGCACTTGAGATGCCAATAGGCCACCGCAAGTTACTGGAAAGAATAAGTGATATAGATATGCGTTCAGTCACCTCTGGCGATGCTCGATGAAGTCGGTGCATGTTGCGTTCTCCAGAGATTGATCAACGCTGAAAGTAGTCGAAATCCAAAACATTTCTGCATTTCAGCTGTTGTTTATGTCTGCCAGCTTCATGCCAGCATTTTGAAAAATGTATTTTGAGGCCTTTGCAACTGGCTAGTGTTGCAGTTCAGTTCTTCATTCGGTAAACATCTTTGTATATGCCCTGTCGTGTTTATGACAACATCCGTCTCCCAGGTAACGGTCATGGATGGTCAGACCACGCCGGTCTTTATCGTTTATGTACCCCTACACGTTTTCATATGGTTCGCTTCAGATTGTGATTTATTTAAATTTTTCCGTAGGAATGAAGTGCACCATTTTATAAATCAAAGCATCGAGTGGATTTGTACTATCCTTAAACAAGTAAGGTGAAGAAAGAAATAGCCTCTGTTTTCGTAAAACGGTATTTACGTCCCATACTTGATTTCATGACTTAAGTAAAATTGCTGTGTAGTTTAACGCGTGTCTGGGTCTATCGCTTGTTGCTATGTGTACCATATCGCAGTGTTTCACCTTCACCATCACCGGTAGGGTAAGCGAGCCTGAATGTGACTTCTACGTTTCTGTTTAGCTCCTTAGTTAATTGGATATATGAAATCGTATTGTCCTTCGTGTGACATGATGAACCAATGCCATAAGTCGGAATCCTTGGAAGAACTTAGAAAAAGGGCCACAAAGCTTCCTCTTATTTGTCGTTGAAGCTTATCTGGATGTGAGAACGAGATGGAAACAATCTAGCGCAATAATATATAATAATATAATATAGGCAATAGTAATTGTCAGTATAAAACTGCAATGTACTATGAATAATGACTGTGGTGGTAGAAATCATAGGAATGAAAATCTTTTTGCGTTTAATAGATGGTATCCAGAGGATTCACTTTAAGTAAGGGAAACGAGGAGGACATTCCTTATTGGAGAAACGTGCCCATGGAGCTAGTATTGTTCTTACTGTGCGGTTGACATAATATAGAATCTAGTCGCTGGAGGGTCTCTCACCAATGGTTGTCGTTATACCGTATAGCTCAACCGATCCATTTGATTTTCTACATCTTGCCTTATGAAAAAAAATGTTCCGGTCCACAACGTGAATGACAACTTTGCATTCACATTTGTATGAAACCAAATACTTCTAATATAATTTTGAAACCGACTGTCATTTAACTTCGGTAGGGAAATAATCAACACGTGTTAACAGATAATAGAACAGGAGCAGCTGTGAACCATCGACACAGGTCATAGGCTCTGGTGAAGACGAAACGTTAAAGCGTTAGCCGAATAAACATCTTTGTCAGCTTCGGAAGCTCACCAAATTAAACACTTCTAACACAATCCTCATAGCGTATAAGAGTGCAGCCTTATTCTGTCGGTCATGATTTTATATCTAACATCGTGGTTTTGGAGGAGTGCTCTAGGGTAGAACAACCATGAAGTGAACAAAGCGCAAAGCTGTGAGTTCTTTGTCCTCCATACTGTTGTATGTTTTGATGCACTTGTATGGTTCCTAAAGCGCCTCTCCTTTTTGTCTGCTAACCTCTAGAGTAGACTCGTTGATCGTTAAATTTACAGTCGGATACACATAGCTGAAGGATTCGGATATGTTTTTGTTTCAGTGAAGATGAATGGAGCAATTGGAACACTCCGTTTTTGGCGATAATTGTTCGTTTTTGGTTCGAAATATCCTTCTTTCTACATGCTTAATCGAATTCAGTTAGCACTTTCCAGATGACTAATGCTTAAGTCCTAAGAATGATATTTGCAGCATGGTGGAGAATGTGCTTGTCAGTTTTGTGAAGACGTTGGCAGAAATGGTGGTGAATATTTTTTGCAAGATAGTTGATTTGTCTGATTCTTTTCCTTCATCGAAAATGACAGTTTTTATGCTTTGAATAAAATAGCACTAGTTCTATAAACCTTCCATTAACATTTCACACTCTGTGAAATCAAACAACCAGTTCAAATCGTTGAAGGTCGGCCGTAGCTTCACTACATATTTTCACAAGTGATTTTAACCAGTCTTGTGACTGAGCTACTGTGATCGCAAGTAATTATTCTTTCTCGAAACGCAACATGATCACATTCTTGGTCTTCATCCAATGTTCTGTAATTCCTGACGAGGGTAATTCTAGTTAGTATTTGTAGATAGTACAGAATATACAGACTAGCTAATATCGCGGTGTTGTTGCTCCTGAACAGAGAGCTTGCCAGCTATCGTATGAAAGATCGGGACAATTCTCTGAGCTTTTTTCTTTGGATTGCTCAGCTTACAAGGGATTGTTATACAACTTTTATTCGGCTAACGTCTTCGTCTTCATCAGAGCCGTTGATCCGAGTTGATGGTCTACAATTGTTCGCCTACTCGACGTGGCGTCTTTGTCGTCGCGTTTTTCTGAAGTATTATGAAGCCACGTTTACGCAGCAAGCGAAAAAGTTACACAATGAAAAACACACATAGATTTCTCTATTGCCAGTTTAGATCGAGTAAGTTCTAGAAGTTCCTCCTTAAATTTTAAGACTCTCTCAACTTTACATACCTAAAGAAGAGTCTTGCATGGATAATATGGTTATATTCAGCTTACAATCATGTGAACAAGTCGCTTGTGCTGCTTTTCTGACCTCTTCAGTTTATAGCGTTTTTCATAAGCAATGCACAAGGTTGTTGTTTCTTTTTTGTCTTTGATTTGAATGGTGTGATGCTTGACAATAGACCAATTTCTGCATGATCGTAAATCACTTAGATAATTTGTAGTTACTTCGGAAGCCCTTCGACCATCCTCCTCCAATAGTACTTCACGATAGTGTTGCTTAACCGACTTTCGCTTCACATCTACGTGAATAACTCATATGTATCTTTGAATTGTTCAGCTTACACCAGGTGGTTATGTAAGTTTTATTCGGCTAACGTTTCGACGTCTTCGTCCTCCTCACGATGAGCGTTTTTTTCGTCGTATCGAGTCAGATCGTCCGAAGACTATTCTGCGCAATACGACGACGAAGTTACGTCATTGAGAACGCGAACTATAACGACTCTGGGCCATCGACTCGGATCATCGCCGTTGACGGAGATGAAGACGTCGAAGCGTCAGCTGCAACAACCCAGGGAGGTATTGAATATTACTGCCGAGGTTAAGTGGCGGTCAGTTTGAAAAATTACTACTTTTTATTCATATGTTCTTACGAACTGCCCTTATTGAGCTGATGCGAGGTTGGTGTAAGTGGCCGTTGTTGTTGTTGTTGTCAGGAATGTCGCTCGTCGACCAAGGAGTGGAGCCGTCCTACATAAGGACTCTGTCCGACTGTTATCGGAATTGCACTGCGAAAATGCAGCTTTTCCATCGAACTCTTACAATACCCATAGGAAAAGGGGTTCGACAGGTCGACACAATATCGCCAAAGCTGTTCAGTGCCGCACTGTAGTGGATAATGAAGTCACTCGATTGGGATGAGAAAGGCGTACGTATTGATGGAAAATTCCTATCAAACCTTCGTTTTGCTAACGACATTGTCAACTTCTCAAGAAGTACTAGCGAAGCAGAAGTGATGATCAACGAGCTCAACGAATCGGGGAAAAGATCGGACTGCGCATAAATCGAAAGAAGACCCAGTTCATGAAAAACTCATGGTGCGAAGGCGAAAAAATTGAATTGGATGGCTCTCTCATTGCAGAGACCACCTCGTACGTTTACCATCGACGATCAATGAACATGGAAAACAACATGAATGAGGGACTACATAGAAGAAGGAGAGCAGCTTGGGCCGCATTCGGGCCTCTCAAAGAAGCCACCAACCAACTGAAGGACCCGAAAATCCGCGCTCATCTCTTCGATTCTACGGTCCTCCCAGCGCTCTGTTATGCTGCAGAGACGTGGGTTGATACTTCAACTGCATCAAGGATGCTTCGCACTACTCACACAGCGCTTGAGCGTTGTCTTTTGACATATAACCGGCACTCTTAACCCTTTTATTTACTGCCTTTTTCTTTTTAATGGCAGGGTATGTTGCGAAATATAATTCGTGTATAATGCTGAGATATTTGCAAAACTCTGGACCGTAGGTGTATGCAGTGGGGAACGAACGCGCGCTATTGTCCTTTCCGGGGAGTAGCGCACTTCACCACCACACCATCCGGGTCCTTCGTTTTGCCTGTCTCTCAGCTAGTTCTATTGATCTTTTGCCATCTATATATTGTATATTATAACTAAGCCTCAGCTTAACTGGGTTCAATGCCGATATTGGTTCCTCAGATCAATCCCGTTGACGGGTGATTGCTGAAATCTGTCACATCTTCGAGATCCTGGAGAATATACATCTATAGCGAAACATAGATGGGTCAGTCACATCATGAGGAGAACAGACGACAGATGGACGAAAACAACTGTAGAGTGGACTCCACGGGAATGCAAGATTTCTCTAGGACGGCCAGTTACACATTGGATGGACTTGATGGTAACCAGCTCTTAATCAGCTGTACCCGCAGCTGCAGTTGTTTTAAAGATCACGGTATGAGACTCACAAACCCTGCCATGCTCGAACGAGACCACCACCATGAACTACGATTGCGAGAGAAAGGAACGAATGGCATATGTGCTGGGGTCCGCACAGCTCGTGAAGACGGACCGTCCAAGTATCGAAATAAGTAAGTATATGTATATATATATACTTGCATATATATGTATATGTACACATATATATGTATATATAGATGTACAGCGCAGTGGTCGGAGGCGCCCTGCAATACGCATGGGGTCGATCCCCGCGTCCTCTGCTCACCAAACCTTCCTTCACTCCACCAGCAAATTGGTACCCAACTTGTCTGGGAGGATAGAAGAATTGGCTCGATACATCAGGCCACTGCGAGTCATTATAAAGGTCAGATAGGCATTTAATCAAGTCCAAAAGGTGCTTAGTGAAGTCCAATGCACGGCACATCCCTCAGCGATTAACCAACGTCGGGAGATTCTTTTTTTCTTTTAATGCATGTATGTATTCGAAATTTTACACCGTTCTTGTATGGTTGTTCGGCGTTTTATTTCCACTTTCCATATTTTTATCTCGCCTATTGTATCTTAATGATTTGCTTGGATGAGAATTACTGTTGACATAAAACTTTCTTCTTATCTGCAGAGGCTAGCAAATATCCATTCCATGCTAAAGATTTAAGAATTCTGTAGAGAGTTATTTCGGGATTTCAGGGAAGAACAAATTCCCCAACCAACAATTAACCAGTTTCAGTACGCTATAGATTGGACGTTCGATTCTGTGACGTCAGGTATTGAGAGAACTGATGACAAGTGACTAAACATCGGCCTACGCACGACGTCATTCGAATGGGAGCAAAAGAACGCGTCCATAACACGTTAAAGGAGACTGTATTTTGGTTTGCTCCTAAAACATCAGAACAGTATCCTCATTTCTTCAGACGCTGATCTTCACGTTTTTCTTGAATCCGGAGTTCACATCGAATTCCATATGATCTTGTATAAGAGACAGCAAGTAGAAAAACTGCGTGTTTATACTATCTCCATAACCCTCTATAACCACCAGGCAAGGCAGTATTGCTTGCTGTCTTGACACTGCAACCATCTGTGCTCCATTCAATTATGGATAGCATTACGCCATTCGCTTCGATACTGCTCGCAGCGTTTACGTCACCTTATTGGCACAAACTTTTGTGTCTCTTATGAATCTTCTGTGTGAGCAGCACGATTAGCCAACCTTCTTTTCTTATGTGGCTGTCGGTGTGTACTTTCTCAGAAACTCAAGTGTTCAACACCGCTGAATCCAGAATGCATTTCAGCGGCCTTAGAGGAAGAATCAACAAGGCATGGACGAAAGGAACAGTAGAATGGACTGCAACGGGATACGAGCGCCTGTAAGACGACCATCGTACAAGTTGGGCGAAAATGTTTATAAACCTGTACAACCTGCTGCCCTGTTGATCATTGGGTGATTCGTGCGTGCTCGAGTAATTCTTCCATTTTTCCCTGTCGCGTACAAGATTTAGCATCAAATCTTTCTTATGGGGTTTTCGCAAAGAACTTTGACTATCGGGTCGGTGGTCTTTCTGGAATGTGTTTGACATCCCGAGGAATCCAGTCAATAACGGCTCTAGTCCATTCGTTGTCGTCCATACGGATTACGCGCCCAGCCATCCTTATCTTCAACAATTTGGCGTATAGAACGGTCTCTTTGATTTTTGATCATTAACGCAGGCCGGAGCTTCGGATCCCTTCCCTTACTTGCGTGACACGGGTTACTCCTAGCATCGTCCTCTCGACTGCGCGTTCGATAACGCTGAGTGATCATTTTTCCTGCTTACGCAGCGACCATGTTTCTGACGCATTCATTAGAGCAGGAAGTATCGTTGAGTCGAAAAGGTGGGCATGGAGTCGGGTGTTCTTTGCTCTCTTCACTACATCCTCGATGCTTTTGAAAGCTCCCAAGTCGCTCGTTTCCTTCTGCTCAACTCTGGAGCTAAGTCGTTCATGATGTTGATTTCTCGACCTAAATAGACGTTACTGAAGTATTCGGAGATATTCGTTTCGTTGATTATGAATGGGGCATATGAAACCAATCCATTCCTCATGAACATCGTTTTCGTGAGATTCAGTCGAAGACCAATCTTTCCACAAGCTCTGTCAAAGTCGGCAAGCATTCGTTCCGCTCCGCTATTGCTTGGTGTTATAAAAACGATGTCATCAGCAAAGCGAAGATGGTGTAATTATCGATCATCGATTTTCAGTCCCATGCTGTCCTATTCCAGTGTTCGCATGACATTGTGGAGGGTTGCGGTAAATAATTTTGGCGAGATGGTATCGCATTGCCTGACCCCTCTTTTGACGTCGATGGTAATATCGTTGTAGAATGGTGATATCTTGATTGTGAAATTTTTGTACAGCTCACGAAGAATTTTTACATACTTAGTAGGAACGCCCTGACTGTTCAGGGCTTCCATGACTACTTTTGTCTCAATTGAGCCAAAAGCCTTCCTTAAATCGATGAAAGTGAGACGGAGCGGTCTTTTGTATTCTCGCGATACTTCAATAAGTCTTGTTATTGTGTGGATAAGGTCCACCGTACGAAATCTTTTCGAATCTGCTTGGTCACATGGCTGTCCTTCATCCAGTATTCTGTTAATCCTGTTTAGGACTAGAGTGAAAAGTTTGTAGACGACAGACAGCAAGCAGATTGGGCGATAATAGCCCATATCCTGTAGATCACCCTTCTTGAACAATAACACGACCTTGCTGATCTTCCACTGAGTAGAGGCCTTGCATTTAGATAACGTGTGAAGAGCCGAACTAGTGTGTTTACGAGGACTGTCGGAAGCTTCTTTAGGTGTTTTGGTCTTATTCTGTCCGGACTTGGTGCTGTTCGTTCTTTGACGGATCGAAGTAGCACGACAGATTTCGGAAGGGAGAACCGGTGGTACAACATATCCATCCTCTTTTATTTCGTATAACGGGAGGTGGACGTGGCTATCGAAGAGATCCGAGTAGTATTCATAAATGATTTTCTCCATTTCCTTTCTCGACGCTGTAACTGTTCCGTCCGGCCGTCGGAGTGCAATCACTTTGGTTTCGTAATTTCCGAAGCTTCGGTCGACTTTTCGAATGCTTTTCCCATCCTCTGCAGCTTCGACAATAACTCCTGCTCTTCTCTCTTTAATTTAATTTACTCTAATTTATCGTCTGTCTGCATTGTTTTTCAAGTACGGGCGTGAGTCGGCTGTAGCTCATGCGATTTTACGGTAGCGTGTAGACTCGAGTGTTGCTGGAGGCTTTCCTTTTGGCGACTTTCTAACTTTCAGGTTTCGTAACGCTAACGTGAAGATGTTGTGAATGGACCCACTGTATTTTTCGTCGATAATGTCGAGAACGGCATCTTTCCAACAGCCAATTAGAGCGAAGTAAATCCTGGTTAATGGTGGTTTTGGTTCTTGGTTTTTTGATTCTAGTGGCCTTTTCTGCTTTCCACGAAAAATGAATTCTTACACGATGGAGATGATAGTTTGATCTCGTGTAGAATTTTGAGAGAACAACGGCATTGGTTAAGCAAAACCTTCTCAACTTCAAGTACTTTATATATTACAGCATGATATTAGCACACGTCATTATACTCAAAACATGTCGCAACCCTATTTGACAGTTACAGGGTTAAGGGGATTAATGGAAAATGTACTAGTGCTTTTGATGATCTCTTCTCCAGGTAACCAGACACCCAATTAAAGATGAATCATACGTGCGCTGGAAATCCACTGGTTCGTGCTATCATTCATCTATTCAATATAAGCCATGTCATTCGTTGATCCCGCTTCCGACCAGTTAATTTCCCTGTTTATTCGTGATCTGCATATTGTTACAATGCTTGTCTGGCTAATACTCCGTGCGATCCCCAAAGGTGGGCAACTGCTTTTGATGAGCTGGTAACGATCTAATGAGTATTCTAGGATTCTATGAAGTATGAACTCGACCGGCATTCATTGATGCTCGTGAGGAGAGCAGAGCCTCCAAGTAGCAGCAGACTATATACGTAAAATCAAAGACCATTATGAAATACAGTTTTGAAGAAATGAACGGAATGATGCAGTAACTACGGGTATCAGAACAATATGCGAAAAGGAGACACAAAACGATGTTTATATACATTTGTGTATACACACAGTCATCACTCATATGGGTGGCTAACGAAGTAGTAGGGATGCCTATAACCACAGGCCCGGTGCTGATTTGACTCTGGCCCAAGCTCACCAAGCCTCTCACTCCCCCGAAGTCGAGAAATTGTTACCACACTTGCCTCAGAAAAGTTCAGTAGCTGCAATCTAAATGGGTTGGCTTTAGTCTGGTTATCATAGGAGTCAAGGGAGAATCGACTCAACCAGCATGCAACGAATTTCATGATGAAGGCAAAATCTCCTCAAGCAGCTGCTAAGTCCACACGCAAAAGGTTGGAAGGCGCTTGTGGATGATGTGTGTGAGAATACGAATCAAATACACGAAGTGCTGGGATCTGCACAGTAGTTGTCAAAGACAGATGTGACAAATATCATTCATGTGCTGGTTCTCGACCTTCGTGATGTGGCCCAGGCTGCGTACACAAGATTAAATACGCTCCTATAAACGACCATACAGTCGCCCCAAAACAAGCCGCACACCCACTTTGTTACGACGCCAAAGCGGACTTTATGCGCCGAAGAGCACGAAGTTGTTATTTTGACTCTAAAATACCTAGTAATTCTTACATCTGCAGCCCATGAATAGGTCGGTAAAATATCCACGGAATTGATCGAGGTGATATTTACTGCATTTGGATAAAAAAAAAGATAAAGCCCTCGGTGTTGATCAGTCCCTGAGGGGTGCGCCTGCCGTGCATTCGACTTCATTAAGTGTTGTTGGAAGTGATTGGATGCATATCTGGACTTTACAATGACTCGTGGTGACCTACTGATGTATCGAGCCAGTGCTGCTATCCTCCCAGGCAAGTCTGGTACCAATTTGCTGTCCCCGGAGGGATGGAAGGCTTGGTAGGCCATCGGGGCGGAGATCGATTCCACGTGCGTGTCACAGTGGCGCCTCCAACCACTGCGCCACACGCGCCCTTTTTTACTGCATCTTGCCATTTTTGAATGGTTACAAATACTCTGTTTTGGTGGAATTTTGTTAGCACGTATTTTATTACTTTACTTAGAGTGGCTGCATTTCCCATGAATTATATATAATAGTCTCAAGCGAGGTAAAACACGCTATGACACATCGTCTTGTTTAATATGTTCATGTTTGTATGGGTGGGTTATATACCACTATGATGATTCATCTTTGGTCATTCATTTATTCATTTGATTTAGTCCATGTTTAGTACTTGGTCATTGTATATCAACTTTTATTCAACCCTGTTCTTTGTTTCATTGATACGCTAACACACGGTTGTTACCAAATACTTATTCAACCAACTTTTCGACGTCTTTGTCTTCCTCAGAGCCGATGTTCCAAGTCGGTGTCCACAGTGCTTCGTACTCTCAATGTGGCATCTTCGTCGTTGTATCGACTAGGATTCTGTTCAGTGGAGCACCGCTCGAATGAGGCAGTCTCAATCGCGACACTTTTTTATATAGGGCGGTTGTTGACTGATTGTCGACTGGCAATGATTTCTTTATGTCAACAATACACCCAGCAGCAATCCATCCTGGTGGTCCGTGGACAACGATTCGGATCATCGGCTCTGAGGAAGACGAAGACGTCGAAACGTTACCCGAATAAATATGTGGTAGCAAGCTCGTGTTGGTTTAACAATGAAACAAGGTACATTTAGGACTCAAACTTAAACTGCATCATGCTTAACTGGCAAATATGTCCTTTTCCGAGATAGCAAAACTGACGCGAATAATTCTTTCTACTTCTGTTCAGCAAACACGAGGTGTTATTTTATTTCTTTATTTACGTACAAGCCGACGTTTCGGCGGATTTCGCCTTCCTCAGAGCCTGGAAAGGTCAAGTTGACTGCAATCTACACGGCCAAACATCTCCATAACCAAACAGAAAAAATGCTGAGCCAAAATTTCAATCACATTGAGCACACAGTCTTTGCACACTCAC
>UYYA01005588.1:0-13511 GCA_900624975.1 Angiostrongylus costaricensis | reverse complement strand
TATACTTCCACGTGATTTCTGTGCGGTTGGTCTCTACGTGACATACTTAGTGGAAACCTCATAGAAAGCGGCTCTGAAGAAGGCGAAATTCGCCGAAACGTCAGCTTAATCGTGAACGAAGAATAGTAACACCTCGCGTTTGCTCAACAAAAATTCGAAGAAAATCACTTGATCAATGCCGAGGTTAATAGAAAGTCGGTCGTGGCAGTTAAGGCAACTAGTTCTACACCGATCAACATCAGAGACACTCTCATGACCTTCACTGGAATCCGCGGCATTGTTGGGTGAGCTATTGTGATCCATGCCAATGATGACAATCTGGGAAAAGATGGTAACGAAGGAAGTGGCACAACGAGCAATGCTGGCGCTCGCCTCGCTTGTGGAATCAATAATTTTTTGCACGACACTTCAGGGAGCAACGGTTTTTAAATAGTAGCTTTAGTTTTGTGACTTTTTGTTTTCTACCACATTAATACTTTCCCCAAAGAGTATCATAAATGGGGTAGTTTAGTTCAGTATTCTTCCTGGTGGTCTTTCCTGAAGGCGAAGGTGTGGCCGTTACTACGAGAATGCATAGGAACATTGATTTCTAATGCAAATAATGACGCGAATCGGACGTTTATGGTCTCAGTCTTTCGCGCCAAATGTGCCCAACACAGCAGGGAAAGTCTGCAACAACGAAAAGTTCGAGATTGCCAGCAGATAATTTTGAGCAGTTCTTATTAGCATTGACCTTATCTGATAAATAAAAAAGATGACCAGGTGATGAAGCAGAGCTTCATGTTGCTAACTGGCAGCAAATGAACGTAAGACAAACCCTACATCATTGAGATTTGTTGGCGAGATGGCCCCATTGTGAATAATAAAGGCCCTTCATTAAGATGTCGTTTGCCGATCTTTGTGCTCTTGGTGGTCTGCGAACCGATTATAAGTAGTGTGCTCTGGTCCAGACCTTGGAGAAAGGTACACAAATTCGTTTATAAGAACATGGAATAGTGTCGCATCTTCGTAGAATAGGACAACCTCTATGGCACGATGTGGTGATTTTTGTTTAGTTAGACGCCTGCCAGTTCAAAATTTGATGCTAGATTTGACCGTCGGTCGTCGTACCCATTTAAAAAAGCGACCAATTGCAAATCGTGCTCTTAGTCGGTGCATATCAGTGAGCTCTGATTTCCACTATAAATTATGAACAGACCCGACAATCACCGTTCGAAAAGGCAGATGATCAAACAGGGAAACGACAGAACTGGGCGACGACAAAAGTGGGAGCGCGATACATCAAGCCAAAGACCAAAAAGACCAGTCACTATATTACTATGATAGTTTAGCGGCATTTTAATACTAATTTCGACACTAGAACATTAGAGATTCAAATGCTGTTCCCTGTTTAAATGAATAAAGCGCGTATAGCGCAGGGGATAGAGGTACTCTGCGGTGTGCACTGGATGGTTTCTTTATTCGATCCTGATGGTATCCGAACTTAATCAGAATAAATGGATATGTCGATTCGGCATTTCGGGAAATTTTTTCACCCAATAGAGCATAGAGAGAGGTACAGCAAACGGATTATGTCACAGAACACCGAATATAAGTGTCATGAGAGTCTCTTTCATGAGCTTCACAACAACATCATGCGTCTTATGATGAGTTGGGCACCTTGGTGCCGACCCCTTACCAGCTACCACTTCTTCGGCCACCTCAAAGAGCTCCTGTAGGAGAAATGCTCCAGAAATTGAGCCGAGACCGAAATTCCCTCCAACGACCTCGTCAGCNGCCACCTCAAAGAGCTCCTGTAGGAGAAATGCTCCAGAAATTGAGCCGAGACCGAAATTCCCTCCAACGACCTCGTCAGCCGAAGAAATTCGGTGTTTTAAGCAGCCAAAAACAATAAATTTGTTTCATGTTGGCACCATAGAAATACGCTGATTCGAAGGGTTTTTATTAGCATCGCTAAGTTCTTTTTGAGCTGAAATATGCCATTCTAACGATACAAATTAGAATCGTGGGCTAATTTTCGAACAGCTCAAGAAAGCCAAAGTTAATAAGATCTTGCGTTGTATGTTTCCGAATAGCATTACTTCTTGTACATGCAATAATGATGTTGTAATATATTTACAAGGGATAATGTTATTATTGTTAAAATGTTAACAATGTGTTATTGTGTTAATAAAGTTCTTGCTATTAATAGATTCATTGGCACGAAATTTCCAAAGGAGTTGTTAACAAACGAAGTTATTAATGGACAGAAGTTACGAACTCACGGGTGTCATTATGCTTCCAAGATCCACGACATGTCGTCTTGAACTTCGGCTTTTTGGTCCACCATGTTTCGTTTGAAAGGATTGTAGTGGTCGCCTGCTACTAGGCAACCATTCTCCAAATCGCCATCCTAGTGGACATGAAAACCGTGAGGAGCTGGAGGCAGACCGCTCACAGTACCATTGATCTAAATGATACGTTGAATTCCCATCATTGGCCGATCACTGCACATTCTGAATGATGAACGAGCTAATCGTCATCACTCCACGGCGTTGTATCACGTCAAGAACACCGATTGCGGTACTTAGGTTAACGCCAGCAACAGCTTGTTAAATAATTGCCCGCTTCTTTGAGAGTAAATAAAAATGCCTATATCTTTCATTAAGCGGTAAACTACTTGACAGAGTCTTCTTTTGTTATTACATGAATATTCATTGCTAAGAGTTCGACGCCTTTGTCGGCGTCATAAATGGCATTGCTCTCGTAATATTGATATCAAGAAATTAGGTGTAAGTATTTCTAATATAACACTTTGTCACTGCATAGACAACTTATTTTCACCTGGTAAAGCCCCACTTGCTATCGGTATGAACGTCATAAAGGCGAATAGCAGCATCTTTGTCGCAGTCATGAGCGGATCCCAAGCGAAGGACTTGTCGGAAATGAAGCAATAGGCTTGATGATTTGACGGACTGGTTGGAAGCGCATAAATACAAAAGTCACGTTCTCTCGTAGTCTTTGGCACTTGTGCCTCCTGCTATTTGGGCATTCCATTTGTTTAGAAGGTAGTTAACATTAGTGATATATTCGAGAATTGACATGAATATTGTGCGCTATCTCTTTTTATCTTTCCCTCGCTTAAACGATTTACTTAGAGTGCATTAACCAGTAAAACGTTATGACTTCAAACTTGACATGATATCACTGCCGACTGAACCAACACGGATCAACAAAGCGCATCAACACAAGGCCAAAGTTCATCGAAAACATACGCCAAAGCACTGAAAGAGTTGAATAAAACGAACTCATCCGAATGCATTTGAGTTCAAAGGTCGAATTCGGACGTGGTGGGAATTCTGGCTCAGGAAGCTGTTCAATGAAATAAGCGTTCGTCATTAGCAAAACGGAAAAGTGTCTTACCGATCGATACGTTTCAAACACTACACAATTTCTACTCATCACACCAAATCTTCGTTGGAAGGTGGTTTTAAGTGAAACATAAATGAAAGGTGGGGTATCAAAAACAGCACAGTAAGTTGCTCTCAACAACTTTTATTTGCTTTGTAATGATGGAATTATAGTATCTCTGCATCATCTGTACTTTTGTTAGTTGCCGTCTGTCGTGCACCATATTCATGGCCCTTTCGCTAAGAAGCTGGTTTCTTTTTTCGAAAGTTTTGTTTCGACAACTGGCGATAACTTCGTCACTAGTAAGGAATTTCAGGTGTTCATATCTTCGTAGATTCACAAGAGAATCTTTGCTCTATCGCAGTGACCCTATATTAACTTTTAATAAAGTTGGAAATAAAATTTATAAGTTTTGAAATTTCAAACGCAAGAACGGCGGCTGCGAACACGGAAAAGAGATGGGGAAAGATCGCCATGCTCTGTAAGATGAAATCAAATCACTTCATCCGCTTTATGTTAGAGATACTGAGTCTTGAAGCAAAATATTTGAAGAAGTATGTGTCGCGGCCTCCAGAAAATCAGAATTTGATCGGGATTAAAGCAAAAGAGATTTAATTTTGTAGGCAAAGTTTTTGAGATTTTAATCGTTTTTATTAGAATTAATAGTCTCACTATGAGTTGAGAGCGTGTGTAGCGCAGTGGTTAGAGGCGTCCTGCAATGCACACGAAATCGATCCTGCGCCCCTGACTCACTAAGCTTCCCATCACTTCGAGGTCGGCAAATTGGTACCAAATTTGTGCTGGAGAACAGCACCACCGCGACTCATCTTACAGGCCAAGTACGCATTCAACCGCGTCTAGAATCTTCAGAATGTAGTCGATAGATTGTGTACTCCTGAGAAAGTAATCAACGCTGAGAGCTCTATCTTTACTTTTTAATATGAGTTTGGTTGTATTGAATTGATAATAGAAGGAAGCATGAATGTTGCCTTTATTTGCGCGTTGTTTGACCGTTTTAAAGGTCATGAAGTGGCTTAGGGATTCATTAGTTTTCGAAGCGTGCCAAAGTAGCCCAGGAAGGATTGATTGACGGAAACAAAGAGCATCGTAATTTGCTCAGAGGGTGATGCTAAAGATGTATGACCATCATGACGTAGACTGTTTTATTGCACCCTCAATATGATGTTAGAAGTAGGCGCTAACCGATACTCAGCACCGGTTGCCATGAGCACGCTCTATTGGTCTGTTCCATCTGGGTTCACCCTATTCAGATTTGATAATAAATGACTCTTCCATTTGTCGTGGTTAGTACTTGACTTTGAGAAAACAATTTCATCACCAAAGCGGGCATGACTTTGCTTTCATCAATCTGTTTTTACATCTTATTTCTCTTCCTACTTTTCGCAAGGCGCTCTCAATAGTGGTCACTAATAGTTTTGACCAGATGACCTCGAGTCCTTTCTTTGTTGACTTGTATGTATGTATTTTACAGTTTCAATGAAACTGAGATTTTTGCAAAACTCATGACCGCAGGTGTCTGCGGTGGGCAATGAACGTGCTATTACTTTTTGCAGGGACTAAGACGTTCACCACCACACCATGCGGATCCTTCGTTTCACCTGTTGCTCAGCCAGTAATCTATCGACCAGTGCCATCAGCAATTACCCGTCAACGGGATTAATCGGCGATGTACATAATACCCTGCTGTGAACAAATGTAAAGGGCAGTAAATAAGAAGTTAATATTATTTTACAATTGTTTACCGTCAACTCTCTTCTTTTTATCCATTACAGAGGAAATTCTTTATTCAACTGGGACTTTTCTATAGCGGTAGTGTTCCTGTTTCTCTTTCCCTCTTTCTCTCCTTTTGTAATGACCCCGTTCAATGCACGCAAGGCATTATTTGGACACCGTGCAAAACCCACAAGGTCCCATTCTTCTGTGGACATGCTACTCGTCTGGACTTAGCTCGGTTGTTTCAATCGACAAAAGCTGCCGACTGTTTGTGATCGGGATCGAGGAACCCTCTAGTACGGCGATTCCAAAAATTCCAGTGAGAATCTAGTAGGTCAGCATTGAAGGAGATTTGTAGAAAAGAAGAAAAGTCTTCAAGCGGTAGTCTAAGCCAGATGCAAAATCCGAAGGTAGTCGTTTAATCATGAACGTCAGGCACCGAATCGAATGCGAGAAGTGTTGAGATCCGTACAATATGTGATGTCGGGTAGTACTAAATAAAAAAGAATAAATAAATAACTTTATTTCGAAACTTTAGGTCGTTAAGGAGAATTGTACTCATCGAATCGGTGAAACTCTGGGAGGATCCAATAAGATATGCAGAAATTAAGATAGTTTTCCTTGGAATGCATACGAGAAAGAACAGAAATAAATTTAAACAGTTCTAGGCATGATATAACCAATAATTCCACAGGCAAGACGTGCACCAGCATTGCCCACTGTCCGGCTGCCATCATTCCCAGCGGTTCCCAGATCATCTGGGTTTGCATGGATTACGAAGGCTCGCCCTACAATACCGCGATTCCCAGTGAATTTCATCAGGGAATCTCTGACGTTGATCGGGGTTGGACCATTTGCCTTAAAAATTGGTTCGAAAAGAGTTAGTGACTGCACGCGGAACGTATTAGAAACATTGTTCAATGTTATCGATACCAAATAGAGGAAATCAGGAAGGAACTCACCGGTGTTACTATGTTTCCAAGATCCCCGACGTGTCTTGATGAAGGTGGGTTTGCTGGGCCACCATGATCTGATCTGTAAGGGTTAAAGTGCGCTCCCGATGCTAAGCAGCCATTGCCCAAATCGCCATACTCGTGGACGTGGAAACCGTGAGGACCTGGTGGCAGTCCAGTTAGACTTCCAACCATCTAAATTTAAATCATGATTGGTTCAATGAATTGAATTCTATTGGATGAATTAGAAAGCTTACCGTTACCACTCCATTCACTTCTGTTATGTCAATCACTCCAATTGTATTAGTTGGATTACCGCCAGGAACAGCTTGAAACATAAGGGCACGAGCTTGTGGTACTATAAAACAGTGTCATATCTTCCACTAATCTACCCTTTTTCTGATAGAAAGAAAAAGATTCTTTAACATGTTAAATACAAATTATTTTAGTAGGTTTCTTCCTTGTTACCGCTCATGCAATCAATTCGCGGCAAATTCAATGCAATGCAATCAATAAAATGCAATCAATTAACATTATTAATCATTTAATGCGATCAATTCATTGCAATCATTCAATAGGGCTTGTTTCACTTCAAGAGGTGCGCGAAGTGTCGTGATTAAAGGTCCCGTGAATAACATATGCAAGCTCTCAAGGTCTTTCCTGCACTAGATCAATTGTGCCCCTTCGCAGTTAGGAGATTAGTGCCACACCTCTCTGGGGAAAGCTCCGTGTGGTTCACAAAGCCTTGCAACTGTCTATATGAAGGCGTTGGAATGCCTTAAAACAAATGTCAAAAATTCCAGGCAGAATCGAAGCGAGCAGCATTAATTTTCCGACCCCAGGAACACGAAAGGTTTGGTGGTCACTGGATAGGATTGAACCAGGGCCACAGTAGATGGGACCGTTCAGTAAAGAATGGAGTCACAACAATTGGTCAATTCGCTTCTCTTGTAAATGAAAATTGGAAAAATAACAGCTTTCACCTCGAACCGAGCAACTTGCGATCGGTATGGTGGCCAGGGAGATGAAGACCAGCATCTTTGTTGCAGTCATGAGTGGATCTTATGTGAAGAACTCGTCAGAAATTAAGAAATAGGCTTGATTGCAAGGCAGTGAAGGGCTGGTTAAAAACGTATAAATACAGGAGCCGTGTACTCTCTTAGTCTTCGGTACATGTGACTCCGCCTATTAGCGCATCTGATTCATACAGAAACTGTTAATATTTATGATGAGCTCCGAAATCAGGTCTGAATATGTTGATTGCTGTGGCAAAAAGATCGATAGAAATAGCTGAGAGACGTGCGAAACAAAGGACCCGCATGGTGTGGTGGTGAACGCGTTACTCCCCGGAAAGGATAATAGCGCGTTCGTTCCCCACCATAGACACCTGCGGTCCAGAGTTTTGCAAATATCTCAGCAACGTTGTGGTTGTATTTCGCTTAGTAACCTGCCATGAAAATTATTAAAGGCAGAAAACAAAACGTTAAGCATTCTGAATATGTTTCATTCTCCACTCCTCCTCTTTCTTTTTTAAACGAACAACTTTAAACACATTGCATTAATAATTTCAACTACAATAATTTTAATTTCAATATGAGATAGGTACGCGAACTGAGTCAACATGAAAGGACAAAGAGAACCAGTGAAAGGCCAAACCTTATTGAAACCACGCGTCAGAACACCGTACAAGTCGAACAAGAGGGATTATTTCGGCAGTAATTTTAGCTCAAAAATCAAATTTGAACACAATGGAAGCCGTTGCTTGGTGGACTATTAAGAAGCAGGCGTTCTTTATTGGCAAAGAGGAAAGATCGCATAGATCGACAGCATAATTGTTGCTTTGCGCAGTTCTCACTGAGCACTTCAAATATTAGCCTGAACCTTTTCCTCGTTGAGAGGTGAATGTGATGACTCGCAAATAAGCATACAAACACCGTTAAATGAGCTGTATTTCTTCTCTTGTTTGACATCATTTCGATCTTAACGACCTTAACATATCATTGGAATTCGTTCTAGGGCTGAGTTTTCTCTCACTTAGCTTCGAAGCTAAATGCTTCGTTATTTTCATTCGCTGACCTAGACACAAAGCTGGAACATTGGTAGACCTCCAGCGAGTATGAGGGTCATCAGAAGAAAATCTGTCTCTCATCAACATCCTTTACTCGAGATTTAAGCAACGGCCATTTAGTAGTGGTTCTTGACTAAAATTGGCTTCGAAAACAATTAGCACTCGTTCTGATGGGCTAATGCTCTCTCGATCTTGTGAAAGTGACTTCTTCACCAAAACTGATACGATTGACTTCCGACTGTTGCTGTTGCATAACGCTTTCAAGAGGTTACCCAATTAATATTAGCGTGATAGTATTGCCTCGTCGAACTCCCCTTTTACATCCATGGCAACGTCATTTAAGGTTTTTGAAAATGTGGAGCTATTGTAGAACTCATGAAAGTTACTGATCATCAACGATTTGGCTCGAAAGCCGTTATTGTTTATATCCATGAGACTGAGTCAAACCAGCATCTGGTACTCTTGCGATGCAGCATGCAGATATACCATACCGAATTCTTTCCGATTCTTACTCTCACTGCAATCCTTCACTCTTCCATCAGCCTTACTAGAATCAGTTGGAGTAAAATGACTTAAGACAGCAGGCAGTGGAATCTGAAAGAGAAACCGCTAAGACGACTTAAGCATTCTTTATGATTTGCTAAGGAGCAGGTTCAAAACAGCCAATGTTTATGGTAAGTTTCGGAATTAGATTTGAAAGTATGTCTCCATTACTTGTTCTTTTTTTTCGTCGATGCGGCGTGTAAGGCACTAACCAGTCAAATACAATAAACTCGAAAGTGGACTGAAACAGCAATCTCAGCTGAGTAAACATATAGTGACGACTGTATGAAGCAAATGTCAGACCACCGTAATGAGTTGAACAAGCAGACAGATTTGGAATCCAGTTCAGCTAAAAGCTCCGACAGCGTCTGATAAAGACCCAGTAATAAGCAGAAGTTCTTCCTCAACGAACGATAAAACCGGTATTCGTTGTAAATAAGGTGAAATCACATCCTCCGTCGATAGCACATTTCGTCATATTTTGACAGGAAGAACATGTAGACCATCACGTCGTTTTTCTGAGATCTCAACGGCGAAGCCTGAGCATTGGGTCAACGGTCTTGTGTGGGCCTTCCTTTACATCTAATAGAAGCAACTCACCTTCAGCTGTCATAATACGGTTTTCTTCATGACCCACCGTTTATGTGCTGATAGGGCATTTCAACACCTCGCCGCGAATGACCACGATCTTGCATTTCACCGTCGATGCGGCTTGGAAGATGAAGAACTTAATTCAATTGCATGATAAAAAGAACTTACAGCTTCAACTTATTACTTACTGCCTACTCGTTTTTAACGGCAGAGTATTCATTGTGAAATATAAGATCAACGATGCTGAGATATTTGCAAAACTCTGGACCGCAGATGTCTGCGGTAGGGAACGAACGCGCTATTGTCCTTTCCGGGGAGTAACGCGTTCACCACCACACCATCAGGGTCCTTCGTTTCGCCTGTCTCTCAGCTAGTTCTATCGATTTAAAAAAAGGGTAAGATTGTGACCATTTCGAACATTCTTCTGTGTTTTAAGCGAAATAAAAATGCTGTAGCTGCCGGCATCTTGTACTTGGCGAAGCGTCGGCGCATGTTATCAGCGCTTTCCCTAAGCTGTGGACTCAACTAGTTAGTTCGCCGGAATGAAGTGACCTCACCTGGAAATCACCCATCATACTGAACTGTTCTCGGTAGTTTGCGTATTAAATGTCAAAACCTTTCATTTTCCTATTTTAATTTTAGTTTATCTTATTCCTAACTTTGTCCTCACCATTTATCACAATTTCTCTGCTATTTTCACTTCTGTTCCATTTCCTCCCACTGAATAGAGCCTCCTGTGAAAGAAGCCTGGCCAAATCCTTCCATTCGAGTGCTGTTCTGCCTCCGAAATTTCGGATCGGTCAAACTACAAAGACTCAAGTTGAGAAACACTTGAACTAACCGTCCCGTCTCATCTCGAGCCATCTCGAAGATCTGAAGACGATGAATCAGGTGCATTAGTAACAGTAAACAGTAAAGATTTGTAACGACCTTTCTTAACGTTGTCAACAAACGATTGCAGAGCGATTTCTGGGTTTCTTTTTATATCTTCCTATCGTTCAAATTCTTTTATGTGCTATCAGTTCAATAATTCGGCTCTTCTACGTATTTTTCTGGTAATCTCGTTCCTTCTTTCATTCAGTCCTCTAAAGTTTTTTGCATTACGTCAGCAACCGCTGTGTGCCGCAGAAAAAAGGCAAACTCGTCTTCTATGCAACCAGATTGCAGTCAGTTGTTAGTAGCGGGTTTAAGAACACGTATGAACTATATTTTTGTGCGCATACTTTGCCTTTTGTATATTTTTATAACGGACGTGTGTAGCGCAATAGTAGGAAGCGCCCTGCAATACACATGGGATCGAACCGCGCGCCAATTGTCCACCAGGCCTTCCACCTCTCCGAATTCGCAAATTGGTACCAGACTTATCTGGGAGGACAGCGGCATCGCTACCATACATCAGTAGGCCACCGCGAGTCATTGTAAACCCCAGGTATGCATTCATTCATCTGCAATGGTGCTTATTGAAATCGGAGGCATGGCGCATCTCGAAGGTATCGATCAACACCGCGAGCTTTAGCCTTAGAGCTTTTATAGCCTTTATATTTTTATGTCTTTATATGTAGGCGGTTTATACAAAAAGACAACGTTGGAAAGTCAATCTATTTAAAATCGAGATTAAGAATCAATATGTGAACTATCGTTTCCAATCAGTCCTGCTCTAACGAAAGAGAAGGCGCCAAAACGTTACTGGTTTAAAACTTTTCAAGCAACCTCTTATTGGCTTGATGATTTAAGAAAATACTGTTTACTCATGCAGAGGTTAAATAGACTTCGGTTTTTTAAATATTATTACGTACTGTGTCAACCAATATACAACGCCGACTTCTGCAGGACGTACTGCCACAACAGATCAGTAGATCATATTGAATGGTCGTAGATCGGCCACAGTACTACATGGAAGGGCTCGCTCCGTTGGGATACTTCATTCGTGCGTTGCTTAACTCTGCTGAATTCACCTCCATGTGACATGGAACACCTACTGCTTCTCACATCGCTCTCTTTCGACTTACTTTGTCTATCTTAATTTGTCTTTGTTCGTATAAAGAACTTTCAAGATGAGGTTTGAAGCACTGAAGAGGCTTATGAGAAACGATGTTCATTGTTGTGATTCTTTTACTTCATTGATAGTAAACGGCTGTTTCATCAAACAGTTCCTTGAAGAAGTACTTCGATTTTTCACGAATCGGAGTTTCGAACTTAATTTAGTTAAGGACCAGTGCTGCTTGGTCGATCCATTTGGTATTGCGAACTCCTCTTTTGACAAGCTTCGCCTTGTTTCCTTGTGTTGATTCGCTTCGCCTTACTTCGTCATACTAGCTATGAAATTATAATTTTTGTTCAATTTATATTATTTCCGACAAAGAGCTCGTCTTAGAATCGGAAATGTGTGGAAGCGAGTGAAAAGGAGAGATATTCAGGTGCGATTGCATAACATACTAGAAACTCTAACAACTTTCATCGATAGTCAAATGGTTACACGAGCGGATTCTGGGGTACCAAGGTCGTTGTGAGTATGCTTCTGCTGCAATTGTATGCGCTTCCCTTGCAGGACAAGATACCTGCGTCAATTTCTTCATTTCCAGCAAGTCCTACTGTTCGTCTTCAGTCATAATGGCATTGAAGTTCCTGCTCATCCTCTCTCTGGCCTTAATACCGACGGTAACTTGCTCTTTTCAAGGTGAAACATAACGTCAACCTATTTACCCCAATATGAATGTGTACCCCTTTCCTGATAATTAAAGGTCGGAGTCTCACTAATCGGGGTTTTCGCGACCTGAAAAGCGCTGCTACCTGATTTTTTGCAGCGCAAAAAGCTCGTGCCATTATGTTCAAAGCCATTCCTGGCGGTCACCCAACATCGGTAATTGGAGTTATCGACATGACAGAACAGAATGGAACCGTTACGGTAGGCCATTAGATCTTTTCACATGTTAAAAGAGCGATTAACGAGTGAAATTTAACGTATTATTTAGATCATCGGTAATTTAACTGGGCTAACCCCAGGTCTTCACGGCTTTCACGCTCACGAGTTTGGCGATCTCGGTAATGGATGCCTAGCAGCTGGAGCACATTACAATCCCTTTGCAGCACCACATGGTGGGCCAAACGACCCACCTTTGAGGCGACATGTTGGCGATCTTGGAAACATACTAACACCTGTTAGCCTTTCAGTCCTTTTTTGTTTTCTGAGGATCATTTCTAAACAGTGAAAAAAGTTTTAAGACATCTCTCTTACAATCATTGACTCTCTTCAAAACACTTTTTTAAGAGGAAAGGTCCAACAACGTTCGTCATCCAAGATTTTCTCATTACTTTCACCGGACCTCGCGGCATTGTCGGACGATCTTTCGTGGTCCATGAACAAAGGGACGATCTGGGGAGAGGCGGAGACGCCGGGAGTCTCTCAACAGGCAACTCCGGCCGTCGAGTTGCATGTGGAGTAATTGGTTATGTTATGGAAGGGATTGTTTAAACTTGTTTCCGAGATGGTAATTGTAGTTAACGAGGTAAAAAATTTTCGTTGCACAAGATATGCTTCACTCTAGAAAGATTTCCAATAAAGATGCATTCTATGGAAACAGAACTACAAGTAGAAATCATTTTATGCCATGGTTGGCACGCGTCTTCCACTTGGCTAGTGGGAGGTGGTTTACTGATGGCGATTCTTGTGAAGAAATGTGGTGGGTCTGGTTTAAACCACTGTCCAGCTGCAGGTCATTCACTATTGTGGGTACTTATCGATTCTATTGCATAAAATCTCCCACNCTATGGAAACAGAACTACAAGTAGAAATCATTTTATGCCATGGTTGGCACGCGTCTTCCACTTGGCTAGTGGGAGGTGGTTTAGTGATGGCGATTCTTGTGAAGAAATGTGGTGGGTCTGGTTTAAACCACTGTCCAGCTGCAGGTCATTCACTATTGAGGGTACTTATCGATTCTATTGCATAAAATCTCCCACAGATTCCCAGTAGCCAGAGGATACCAGACGTAAGTTCACGTACGAAGAAGTTCTCATTTCCAACGAAGGCGAAGTACCCAGATGATGGACTCTCTTGTTCTGGCTGTTGACGATTATCATTCAGATAGGCTCAGAACCTCTAGAAGTTTTTATTATCTAGTAGATATGAAGCAAATGAGTTGGTAGCACCATGAAGAAACAGATCATATGACCATCTAATGAATATTTTGCCCACCAGTTCTGCGGATATCATTCACACAGATTAAGAGGCC
>UYYA01005587.1:0-15935 GCA_900624975.1 Angiostrongylus costaricensis | reverse complement strand
CTCAGCATTGGAGTATGAATGCGTCGTTTTCTTGTTCAGCAATCGCGAGGTTGTTAAACAGCATTCATTTACTTTCATAGAGAAACACAATACAATACAACATTAGCTAACATTCCGACAGTATCGCATTCTTTAGAGCCTGGAAGGGTATACTGATATATAATCTACTAGGCCAAACGCTTCAATAACACTTACAAAAAGACGAAAAACTATGGTAATTACATGATCAACAACTTCTTGGAAAAACCCACCGCTTTTTCGTGACTTCCAATGAGGACCACCGGCTACTCTACGTCGCCAATTAGTTCGCAACCGCCTGTATGACCGTCTGTGTGAAACAACAAATTGCGTAATTTGCCCTTACGTCAGGGACGGTGATTGCATGAGTTCAGGTACAATATACCTGATCTCGTGTAGCAATTGCGGAGATGAATATATTGGCGAAACGGGCAGACCTTTGTGTATCCGTATAAAAGAACACCTAGATGGCAAACGAAAACTAAGACGAAGCACCCCACTAGGCACGCATAGGATACAAAAGCATAGCGGAGACGATTTTGAAGTAAAAGTCAATATCCTTGCACAGGAGTCCAAAACACCAGCGCGAAAACTTCTTGAGCCTTTTGGATAAATGCCAAAACCTTACAATGAATAGCAGGAATGAATGCCCAGAAGTCATACGCGACCTGATCCCGTATGTTCGCATCAATTTCTGATGTGGAGTGGTGCAGTCATCAACCACATGCGACTATAATCAACTGTTCTAATCTTTCTCATTGGAAGTCACGTAAAAAGCGGCTCTGAAGAAGACGATACTGCCGAAACGTCAGCTACTGTTGTATTGTATTGTGTTTCTCTGTGGAAGTAAATGTATGCTGTTTAACCTCGCCATTGCTGAACAAGAAAACGGCGTATTTATAATAGTGCTTTTTGTCAGAGTTACTCCTTTTGTTTAATTAGTGCTAGAACATCTCTCGGGCGTGCCCTTTGCGCAGTGGGTAGAGCTGCGTTGCACTGGATCGCACTGGACTGCTGTATGGTTCGATCTCAGAGCACAAGGTCAGCAATTATTACATCCCTCCTGGGTCGGCAGATTGCTACCAGACTTGTCCGCGAGGATAATTGTTCTTTCTGCGGTCTTAAAACATCAGTAGGCAACCGCAAGTCATTGTATAAGCCTGATATTCATTCAATCACCTCTATGATTGATTAAGAGGGATGCATGTTGCATACCTGAGGAGTGGTCAGCGTTCAACGCCGAGAGCCTTATCCTTTTATCTTAGTAGACAATGTTGAGCGAGGCAGTTTATCCTAAAAACCGTCGCTTGAGTGTTCTGTGTATCGTACGAGCCCTGGAAGGCTGAAGTGTCAGCCTGTGTTTCTGCTACACGATAGAGACCAGGTAGAACTGTTAAACCAAAAAAGTTAGCACATGAGTTGGGAGCAGTACGCTGAAAAATTGCTGTCGGAGGTACGCACACGGTCCTTGCTACTCGTTCTCTTCCATTGAGTTCTTTTCCGAAGCTGTTCTTCATATTCATTGAATCTCCAGTGTAATCTGTTCTCCTTTACGCCAGCAGTTGGATTTCAACAATTAGGTATTCTCTCTTTCGATTTATTGTCTAAATTTTCTCCGTTTCATTGAATTCAGTAAGCCCTATATCTGTTTTTGCTTTGCTACTTAATAGATTACAATGTCGTCTGCAAATGGAAGTTTGGACCGTCAATCAATGCATTTCTTTTTATCGTCCCAGCTAATTGAAAGCATCCTCCTGTATCGTGGCAATAATCAGATTTTGCGATGTTCTGTCACCGTGCAGCATTCTTTCACGAATTCGAATAGTGAGATGTAATTGAAAAGGTTGCAACTTTGCTTTGCAATGATTGTTGCAAACGGCAAGGGTTTCCTGTAATGATGCGTTTTTATCACGATCCAACCAAGGCGGACAAAGTAGCGTTGGTTTTCGCGTTATCAAATGCATTATAGTAGCAAGCAAAGGTTAAAGGGATAGATAGATGGTACTACGTGCAGACCTTTAGAACAATCGGGCTTGGGATTCATCCATGTTCTTGGAGATGCGCGTTAGGATAATCTAGTCTTCGTAACACCCAGCATTGTTTCCGTTTTTTCTGTTTTGCTGGACTAGCCACTGTGGTTCCGTGAAGTCCTGAGGTCACGCTGGCCAGAGTCTGCTCCAGGTTGTCACCACCATAGGCAGTCGCTGTCCTTGTGGATTAGAGGGAAATTTGCCGCCCTGATACTAGCTTTATACCAGGATGGTAATGGATCCTGTAATTGGCTTTTTCATGGAAACGTCGGGCTCCTCATCTGGAGAGACCTTGCCAAGTGGATGGTGGATGAACCCCCACTCCTCCTCCCCCTCTCTCCCTCCGCCCTCCGCTGTACATCGCAGTCCTACGCCCAGGAACTCCTCCCAGCCATAATGAAGTGGTAAACCGTCGGGAGGCTTCGCTTATGGATCGATTCAAAAATTTTACCAGGAATTAGTTATTACGAAGGTCATCCGTGTTTCCTTTTCATGAAGCTATTGCCAGTATGCTATCACCTGAGAAATGAATGGGAGAACTTTTGTTGTTTTAGCTGAGAAAGTTTTGTTGCTTAATGCTGGTGGCATTGGCTTCGTCATGCAGTAGTTCAGTGTTAAACTTGTTGATTCTCATGTAATTCTTCTTCTTTTGTTAGTCCTGTTTTTCTTTTTCTAGAGGAAAGGTCATCATCACTAGGCGTTGAAATCAACAAAGAGTATGTTTATGTAGACATAGTTCACTTTTTTGCGAACAGGATATGTTTTCTGTACGATTTCGGTTTGGTATTCTTTCATCCTTCTGGATTTTGTCGGACCACCGCATCAGTCCCAGTAGATTTGAAGGATGCAATAATTTTTGTTCTATAGAAGAGGAGCTAAACTATTTCTCGTTGTCTTCCCTTCAAACGAAGCGTCTCCCATTTCTTGAATCTTTCTGCATATTGAATTAATCGCTCAATTAACGTTTTCCAGTAATCATTCTCCATCGCACCGAACCAACTCCTTCCTCATTACCTCTGTCACAAAAGTTTTGATACCCGTGTCATACGAAACACCTTTGAAGTCCCTGATAAAGCGAAACATCGGTCGTGCGAAATGCTTCTACCCTTTTACAATAATATTCAAATCACCACAGAAAATTTCGAATTTGCTTCTTTTCTACTTCGATCTCGACGTGCTAAATGGAGCATAAATTGACATGAAAACATTGACAACAATGAAATCAGTTTTTATTTGCTGTTTATCCTTTTTTCTCATAGAAAGGTTTGATGTGAAGTATAGCCACAATGATAGTGAAATTTTTCCAAAACTGTGGACCTCAGGTGTCGGCGATGTGGATCGAACCCGCTATTACGCTTTCCGGAAGATAACGCGTTCACCACCACGCCATTCGGGGTATTCACCTCGCTATTCCCGAAAGTTTTTGCTAAGAACAAGCATTCACTGAGTATCCTAGGTGTTGAAAAAAAAAACAAAATCTCTGTTGAATTTCGCCTCGCGCATTATCTTATTTTTCATTTATTATTTTAGTGTTGATAGCAAATATGATTTTTACGAAAAACTTCTGCTTTTCTACAATTTTTGTTAGTACGTGTTTAAAAATTTCATTTTGTGTTCAATCTATAGGTGAACTGTTGGCCGTTAACGCAACGTTCGCAAGTGCTACCGACAACAGTGGCTATAACCCTCTACACTACGCTGTTCATAACGCGCACAATACGAAAACTATTGAACTGTAAGTTTTTCAGGGATTTCGTTCTCTAAACATGTGTGAGTTAATTCCTTGAAAAGAGTATGCTTTTCGTTAGCTGGTGTCATGCATGAGCTAGAAGAAAGATTTATAACCTCTTCTGAAGTCAGAACGTTGAAAACCTGAGGGAAGATGAATTCACTTTATAAAAGCTAGGAGAAAAATTCTATACTGAACCGTTTGTGTGTAAATAGTGAGTTTATTGAAATGTTTTTGAATTGTTTAGCTTACACGAGCTTGACAAAGGTATTTATTTCGACTAACGTTTCGACGTCTCCGTCTTCATCAGAGCCGTTGATCCGAGTCAGTGATACACAGTTCTTCTTGTCGATGTGGCCATTTTCGTAGTCGTGCCGAGACGCGTCTTCTTCAGTGGAACGCCGCACGAATGAGGCATGCTCACCTGGCGATGCTTTTTTATACAGCGTTGTTGCTGATATGATTATCCGGTGGTAATAACTTGTTTTTCAACGGATAATCCACCCTGCAGCAGTTGTTATCAAGCGGGCTAGCACAAAGCGAATAGCAAAAAAGTGTTCAAATCGACCATAATTTAACCTCGGCTCTAAAATAATGAACAAATTTCGAAATCGTTGAGTTTACACGAGTTTGACAGAGGTATTTATACCTATACACCTTACCTTATACCTGTTCATTTACTTTTAAAGATTTAAATGCCTTTGTCAACCTCTTGTAAACTCAAGAATTTAAAAACACAACGATGCTGATATATCCGCAAAACTTGGGTGCTGGGCGGATATCTCAGCATCGTGTTGGTTGATTTCGCATGATACCCTGCCGTGAAGATTGTACTAGGTCGTAAATAAAAAACTAAACATTGAAATTTAAAAACATGTTAGTTGTTTTGCTGCGGAGGTTAGATGATGGTCGGTTTGAACGTTAGGTTTATTATTCATTCATCGTGATTTACCTCCATAATATGTTGGGGAACCATCTGCGAAATTCTGAAAGAGATAATGTGGGCATGCTACTTTTGATTACACGGGATATTTCAAAATATCCCAAATATACAGAAAAATATGAGCATAGGAATAACGTGGGATGCATAAAAAAGGAAAAAAGAGGAATGTAGAATATAGAAAAGGCGGATTGTAAGCAGGAAAGTACAATCGGAAAGCTAAATTCATCTGTAGTGTGCGGGTAGCATAGTGGTAGTGATGTCCATCATCGCGAGCACGGTGCTAGTTTGTTTCCGCTCCGGGCCAACCAAGCCTCTCATCCCTCCGGAGCCGGAAATTAGGTACCGGACTTATCTGAGAAAAAATCGTTCTCTGCAATCCAGTTGGGAACGCTCCAGCCAGGTTATCTCAGGATTCCAAGGAGAATTGATCGGTTAGCATTCCACGACTTCAAGAAGGAATGAAAGTCCTCAAGCGGCAACCGAAGCCACACGTAAAAGTTGGAAGATCTTCGTGGACAACGGATACGAGGAAAGAATCGAATATGAGAAGTGCTGAAATCCGCACAGTAGACATGAAGATGGGTCAAATAAAGAAAAGTCATCTGTAGAGGGTGGAAGGCTTGGCAATAGTAACGTCGTCGTTCGCCAATGTCTTGGTTCGATCCTACGAGAGACCCTATGAACCACACATGATTTATAGGGCAGCGAATAACCAATTATATAAAGCACTTAGATTTTATCATCTTTTTGGTTCTATATAACAATAAAAATAGAGTTGCTGAAGGGTAAATGTTCAGGCTAATCGAAAGTGGATGTAACATCAACTCAGCAGCATATGACGGCACAACTGCGCTCCATGTTTCCGCTTCTCTTTCGGAATCACATGTGCCCTTAGAGTACCTAGTTCAGGTTAGAATTGTATGAAGTTTTGAAGTTATATTTCGAAACCAACGTTCCTTTAATCTCGATATGACTAATCATTATGTATTCTGCATTTGATAAGCTTACGCGAGGTTGATAAATAATCGTTATTTTCGGCTAACGTTTCGACGCCTTCGCCTTCATCAGAGCTGGTGTTCCGAGTCGATAGTCCACAGTTGTATCATCGCTTTGATGAAGACGAAGACGTCGAAACTTCGGCCAAAAATGGGTTATTATCAGTCTGGTGTAAGCTTATCGAAAAAAGAACACGTATTGATTTTGAAACTACTTTGTTTTTTCTTGGTTATTGAGGAAAATTATTTACCGCCACCCTCCAGAACGTCATGCGAACATTGGAATGGGATAATATGGGAGTGAAAATCGATGGTCGTCAGTTACACCATATTCGCTTTACTCATGACATCGTCCTTATAACACCAAACATTAGGCAAGCGGAACGAGTGTTTGCGGACTTAGATGAAGACTGTGGAAAGCTTGGTCTTAGACTAAGAAACGATGTTTATGAGGAACGGACTAGTTACATGTGCCCCATTCACGTACAACGGAATGAATATCTCTGAATGCTCGAGTTATGTCTATCTAGGTCGGGGAATCAATATGATGAACAACTTAGCTCCAGAGCTGAGCAGAAGGAAACGAGCAGCTTAGGGAGCTTTCAAGAGCATCGAGGATGTAGTGAAGAGAACAAAGAGCACCCAACTCCGCGCCCACCTTTTCGACTCAAGGGTACTTTCTGCCCTAACGTATGCGTCAGAAACCTGGTCGCTGCGTAAGCAGGATGAAAGATCAGCGTTATTGAACGCGTTGCCGAAAGGACGATGTAGGAGTGTCCCGTTCCACGCAAGTAAGAGATGGGATCCGAAGCTCCGATCTGCGTCAACGATCAAAAATCAAAGATGCCGTTCTGTACACCAGGCAGTCGAAGATAAGGTGGGCCGGACACGTAATGCGTATGAATGACAATCGATGGACAAGAGCCGTTAGTGACTGGATTCCTCGGGATGTCAAACGTACTGCAGGAAGATCACCGACCCGATGGTCAGAGTTCTTCACAAAGAACGTTGAAGAAGACATGATACTGGACGGGTTCCTAGAGTGAGCAAAGCCCACTGGGCTACTTTTGCACGCGACAGTGAAAAATGGAAGATTTACTGTTTCCCGCTCGAGTTACTCGACGATCAACGGGACTACAGGTGATGCAGATGATTGAGGTTGCACAAAATTTTTGAAGTAAGCTTGACGAGTCTGTCTATTGAAGTTATTAACATATTGTGCTCGTTTTTCGATAACCACAAGAAATTTGTTCCATAAATTGCATATTATTGAAAGGTAACTACTTTCCTGGAGCCTTTTAACTCTTATTTCTGAGGGGAAATAACTAGTAAAAGAAATTACAGTTTCTAACCCATTTGGACCAAAGGGCTTAGGTTGCTTGCACATACGAGGGCGTCATGGCTTCCATTGGGATGAAATACCGCTTTCTCAGTAGCTTATGTATTTATAATACGGCCTTTGACGAAAAAATTCGTGAAGAAAGTGTTTCATCATTTCATTTCAAAGAAGTGTCCTCAATTTTAGCAAAATGAAAAATCCTTAATAAGTTTTATTGCAATTAATAAAGACAATGTATACTGAGAGATATTGGTTTAGAGATAAAGTGGTAAATGATTTTCAGCCATTGAAATAAATGCCTACGGTCCATATGCATTAATTTTTTTCAAGGTCATGTTCAAGTTTCAGTGTCGCGGCATTGATTTGAACGTGAGGAACGCGGTCGGGATCACACCGTTGCACCTGGCTAGTGAATGGGCTAAAGTGTCGCGAGTTGATAGTCTACTTCTAGGTTGGTTCTACCGGTTTTCTTCGAGTTTCTTATTTTTGCAGCTCTACGTCGTCGTTGTGTTGCGAGTGCCAATATTTTGTCTGTTCTCTTATCGTTTATGGTGAGCTCCACCTTACATACGCGAAATTACTCTTTTTTATGAAAATGTGTTTAATACAACCATAATGGTGCTGAAATATTTGCAAAACTATGGACCGCAGGTGTCTGCGGTGGAGAACGAACGCGTTATTTCCGAGGGCTAGCGCTTTCACTACTACACCATGCGGGTCTCTCGTTTCGCCTGTCGTTCAGCTAGTTTTCTATTTGCTAATGCCATCAGCAGATAGTGCGTTTGTTGTGGCATTGTCATTTTCATTCTACTTTCGACTGCGAATGCTTTTATTTTTGAAAGTTTTGAATAATAAGGCGCTTCTATCGAATTACTCGGAGTTCCATTCTTGAATGCTGATTAAGTGTTGTTCCATCTCCTTATGATTTACTGTATCATGGTGGGCGCGATATTCCTGAGTATCAGGATTACTGTACAGCTACTGGCACAAGTTTTAACATCCATACACCGTGGTACCATTCATGAGAATAATGCGATCAAGATGAGCACATGTGGCGCAGTAGTCGGAGGCGCCTTGCAACACACACTTGGGGTCGATCCCAGCGCCCGTGGCTCACCAAGGCCTCCATCCCACCGGGGTCTGCAAAATGGTACCAGACTTATCTGGGAGGATAGCAGCACTGGCTCGATACATCGGGAGGCCACCGCGAGCCATTGTAAAGCCCACATTTGCATTCAACCGGCTCCAGCGATACTTAAAGAAGTCGATTGCATGGCGCATCCCTCAAGGATTGACCAGCGCCGAGAGTTTTATCCTTTTTTCAGGTGTTCGTATGTGTCACATACCCTCTCTAAAGTACTGGTACGAGTTCCGATGATGCATTCCTGTGTTTCTGTCGCTTGCGAAGATTGCACATTTGCTTCCACTTGTTCGAGAAACTGGCATTTTCTTTTTTTTCATGGTTTTTGTGAACATCTCTGACTATTCTCTCTGCGATTTTGCTATACTCTTATGAACTTGCATAGGTTAGCATGAACAAATTCGTTCCTCATAATAGTCGATGACCTTACACCTTAACAGAGGCTGTTATACTTGATATAATGAGAGCAGTGTTATGAACAATGAAAAGGTGACGAACTTGCCTTCCGATTTCTTTTTCTCCAGTGTAATAGCACTATTCTAATTTTTTTTTATTATCTGAGAGGTGCTGAATAGATTTAGCATGTTTGGATTGCTCAAGCGAATCCATGTCTATTGACGAAGATAACGTTCTGGTATGGCGAAATGGTGGCTGGGGAGTTGGTGTGCTTGTAGCTTATAGGCAATCATTAAAACGATTTTGACGCGAAACTGGCGCATGTGGTGCAGTGGTCGTAGGCCCCCTACAAACACACGTGTAATCTCCTCGCGCCCTTGGCCCACCAAGCCATCCATCCCTCCGGTGTCAGCAAATTGGTATAACACTTGTCCGGGAGGTTGACAACACTGGCTCGATACATCAGTAGGTCACTGCTAGTCGTTGTAAAGGCCGAGTATGTATTCAGTGACCTGCAACGATGCTTAACAAAGTCGAATGTGTGGCGCGTCTGATAGATTCAACGTCAAGAGATTCATCCTTTATCGTTTATAAGCAGTTTTAATGCGTTAATAAGAAACTTCTTCTTTATCCAAGGCTTCCATGGCTGATTCCACCTCGGTCTAAAACTACTTTAAAGTCACTGAATGTGAGAAGTTGCGTCATCTAGTATACTCGCTGTATTACAATGTTCCATCACAGGATTTAATCCATTCTAATGGACCCGCTGCAGAATTCTTCTAAAAAATAGTCGTTCACGTAATTTCTTGCGCTGCTGTAGGTAGGGTGAAAACTACGTCATTACGTTGAACAAAACTGGTGGTATCTTCTTCAAATGTTAGGGCCTTATTCTATTTCCTGTTTATGCTACATGGCTTTTCACCGCTGAGTATGTTGTGATTCAGAAAGAAGAACTTAAAATGGAAGATTCGTCCTCATGTCTTAATGTAATATTTTCCATTTGGATGTAACTGTCGATGTTGGAGAACAAGTTGCAGATGATCCCCATTTATATGCTGGATTCAGTGTTCTGTTCGGATGCCGAAAGCAGTCTTGTTCCTGTAATCTGCGAAGTACTGGCAAGAGTTGAAGTGCTCTAACCAAACTCTGTATATTCAGCAGTTATTAGCAGTTAGCAGCCTCTCCTTAAAGTTATTTTTTTTACCGCTTTTCTAAATAAGTATACAATCGGGCACAAGTTGGTAAAACTACTGCACGTGAGAAGTTCCATGTAATTATCGAGGCTTAGGATGAGCTGATTTATTTGTCATCTATGTTGTTCGATGCCAATGTTTTTCCATCAATTTTGAAGAGATTTGGGAAAGTCTTTTTTCGATTTTTTTTTTTGATAAAATTAGGAATATATGGGAAGTTTTTCGTTTTCGGCGTGGTTAGTTTCATTATGGCAGCGTTCTGAAAGGATTCTGACGTTTAGGGTTTAGAGGATGACTTATGGTAGGATGAGATGGCAGTTTATTGAAGCCACTATTTGTGCATATCTTGTGTTCTTCTTTGTCCCAACCTGATGCGGCAATATGTCATCTTAAGTTTCATTGCCACAACTATCAATGCTAGCAGTGTGTCTAACGTAAGTGCAAATCGTTACCCGTATTCTTTCAGATTTTGGCATTTGGCAATAGCGAAGGGGTTTCCTTCTCTTGTATTTGTCCAATTCAGTGCCGTAATGTAGAGGTCTCCTAGTCTAACGGTTGGAAAAATCGGGCGCTGCTTTCGACTGCTTTGGCGACGGATTCCCACGTGTAGCCTTTGGTTTGTTCCACATTGCGTGTTAGCAGTGCCTCCGATCGGCCTTCCATATAGTTGTAGAGCACACTTGCATAGAATTTCAGTCTAATAAACGGATAGAAGTCAATGCTCAAGCAGATCCCAGAACGTGTGAAAGAATATAATTACGCTAGAGTAGATATAAGAGTGTAATTAATTATACAAAATTTGGAAGTCAACGTTACGTCCTGAGCCCATATGAGCCCATGTCTAAGCGCAAATACATGGTCGTTAGATATAAGTCCGTAGGCCCCTCCTCGCCACTTTATTCAATCATCTATCAATGCGAGCCTCATAATTAGCCATTTTAAGATCATGCACATGAACGAGATCCTTTAAATATTGCTACATTTCATATAACAGTTGAGTTGAGAGATTCTTGATACCAGGTCTGCAGACCAAGTTTCGTTTAACATTGGTGTAAGTAATCAATATATCTTGTTTTATTGATAGGCTAACACGAGGTAATTCGGTTCATCGGCTTTGAGGAAGGCAAAGACGTCGAGACGTGAGCCGAATAAATATTGGTAACGACCTCGTGTTAGCATATCAATAAAATAAAGTACTCGGTCTGCAGTTTTTCTTGAAAAGGATGTTTGCACAACGGTGTCTGAAAACGAGTGTTCATTCGAATTTCGCTGAAGTAGAAAATGTTACCCGTGGACTAATATACCCACTTCTTAAGGTTGATTTTAAATAACAGTTCTTTTGCGAGAATTGAACGTAAGTGGCTTTTGTCAATATATTTTTTTTTGTTTAAACGGTGATGAATTTTACATTATCGTTTTGTCATAAAGATTGAGAGTTCGTTCAATGAAGAACTGAAGATTAGATAAGAGAGTATTGTGTATAAGCTGTGTAAAAGGTTGATGATGTTTTAGAGTTGTAAAGTTATATCGTAGATTTTTTTTTCCACTGAAGAACACGTGGTTGTTATTAATGTATACACTTAAAAATGAGTTGCAGTAGAAATTCCCATGACCGACTTTCTGTTAACCTCGGCATTAATTGATAATTCAATGTTTTTCATCAATAAGCAGACACGAGGTTGTTAATATAGAATTTATTAGAACACAATTGCTGACGTTTCGGAGGTTTCGCCTTCTTCAGAGCCGTTTATTTGTTGTATTTAAGTTAGTTGGTTATCGACCATGTATTACTCTGTGCGGCGGCTATCCACCAACTAACTTAAATACTTACAACAAATAAACGGCTCTGAAGAAGGCGAAACCGCCGAAACGTCAGCAATTGTGTTCTAATAAATTCTATATTAACAACCTCGTGTCTGCTTATTGATGAAAAACATTGAATTATCAATTAATGCCGAGGTTAACAGAAAGTCGGTCTTGGGAATTACTNAATACAACAAATAAACGGCTCTGAAGAAGGCGAAACCGCCGAAACGTCAGCAATTGTGTTCTAATAAATTCTATATTAACAACCTCGTGTCTGCTTATTGATGAAAAACATTGAATTATCAATTAATGCCGAGGTTAACAGAAAGTCGGTCTTGGGAATTACTACTTAATCGATTCTTCAAAACACAGCTTAGTAGAAAAACCTTTGGTCAGGGTAACAACATTACGACTATTTTTATTTTGTGTTTAAACCATCATTAACTTTCAATCTCGGCGAAAGCTGTTCAGCGGCGTCATAACAAGAAACAAATTCCAGCAAATGAGGATAAGCACGACATGTCCTGAAGAAAAGTGGCGATTACGTTCAGATGAAAGATGCTCGAAGATCATAAGCTCAAAGACACCTCATAGGACGTCCAAACTCAAAGCGAAGTTATCAGTGGATTTTTTAGTGGTGCAATTTAACATATCTTCCATGATGTTTACTACTTCAATGTGGAAGTACTGAAAACGGTGCAGAAATAAAACTACGTTCTCCTTAGAACCGAAGCTCTGTGGAAGAGAATCCTGGATTAACACATGGGTAGAAACGAATAACAAAATAAACATCCTACATAAAGAACAAAATAAGTCCTGAACTGATACAGTGATAGACACGAATAGCAACAAGATGAACAACTGCGAAAATGGTGATATTAGGCAGATCCACTCAACATTTCTTAATATTCTACTTTCCTGAATAGGATTTACCTATCTACAGCAAAAATTTAAGATGATTTCAAGCCTTAACAAACAGGAAATTTCTCGCCCGACATGAGTATATAACAACCCATAGCAGCCTAAAAAGGAATGAAAACCGATAAAGCAATCAGTGAAAACAATACGAACAAACAGAAAAACAAGGAATGCCAGCTCGCAAACCGGGTACTAAATCTGGATCTGAATAGTCTCGAACGTGTGCTAGGAGATCTCCCACGATCCTCTAGAGTAGTTCACAGGCCACACGATTTGAGATAAACAGGGAACCAAAACGTAACGATTGCCACTCTGAAACACATGACATAACATCGGCCAACACAGCCTCTCTCGCGATTCCGTCCAGGTTCATCAACTCTCCGCGCTTCACTGCGATGTCATTCATCACTCTGCACAAGCTCTTTCTTCTACCTCTTCACGACTTGTGATCCATATCACCGAGAAAAAAGACCCACCTGCGCTTAAAACTGACCAGCATTACCGGTGTAATTTCTCTTCGATGACGTTGTTCTTAGGAAATTGACCAGTTCGACCTAAAGACAAAAATGACACTAATGAATGCAACAGACTCAACGAATAGGATGGTGAAGTGAGCTAATTGATACCTGGCAATAAGCCAGTAAATGTTTCAGTACAAGTTGTCCTTGTGATGGGATTTTTATGAGCCCGCAATAGGTTGTGAAAATGATTTAGACTATCCGTAGCTGCCAGAAAGCTAGCACCAGCCGTAATGTGTTAACCCATTAAAACATTTGCGACGATGCCAACGACCTTTTTTTGTAATTGACCAATGGAATCGGAGCAATAGTTCCCCTTCTGCAAACCCTCTGGTTTTAAAAAAAAACTTCCCAGTAACTAGAGGGCCGTGAGGGCTTTGAACATGACATGGTTCTAGGAAAGACCTTGCTCTACCTTTCTATGAATATGAATGGCATTTTTGCCAACATTTTTAACGTGTTACTATGGCCCGTCATGCGAATACGCAGCTGTCAGCATATGGAAGTGTGTTACGGCTCATGTTGAGACCATTTCAGTGTTTTCCCTTAACATCCCATGGAATAATCCTAGCGATTCGAATTAAATAATAGTTAATTCATGTTTCAGTTTCTATTTACTGCCTGTTATTTCTTCGAGGCAGAATACGATATCGAACAGCTAATTGTTATTCAAACTACCGGTCAATAGACTTTCTCAAAAAAAGTTTTCTGTAAGTCATTAAGTGTAAAGAATGGCCTTTCTGCTCTCAAAACCACTTTTTTGATCAGATTTCGATTAGCTATCGAATGAATGCACATACTGTGGCAGAAAAACAAAGTTCTGGAACCCGCCGATCTAAAAATAGACACATTTTTCCATGTGTTTAGAAAAGACTTCTGTTGAGAGTCAAAGGAAAACCTGTTATCCCCTGCACAAGAAAGTGCAATTTTTTTGCAAAGCAGAAGATCAACTTAAAAATCAAGTACGGTAATATGAGAAATAGGTCCTCATTTAAACGTTTTAGGATTTTATAAACTCGTCTGTGATAAGCTGGTTGCGCCATAGTAGGGAAACGGATTCCACTATAAGCCGAAAAGTTTTAAGGTGTGCCAGCATTTTGAGATTCCTTGCAATGCAAACGTGGTCTTTGGTTCGAGCTCGCATGCTTGGCTAACCAATCTTCCGGTAGTCAGTTAATCACTACCAGATCTATTTCCAAAATGAAAAAATGCTGAATTGACAGATCGCTAAGTCGAAAGTCGCTTTACAGACCAAATGTAAACTAAATCATCTGTGAGGGTGTTTGATGGAGTTGGATGCATACAGCATTCCTCAGGGATCGAGCCATCAACGCCTTATACTTTTATAGTTTAACCCAAATTCCTATTTTATAAGGTTTATGGTTCTAAAATCAATTATTGATACGAGAATATACCATACGGTTGACTTCACTCCAATCTAATAAATATGCTTTAAAAAATGGGGTGCGCGTGGTGCAGTGGTCTGAGGCGCCCTGCGACACACACTTGGGATCGATCCCCGCGCTCGTGGCTCGCTGGGCCTTTCATCCGTCCGGGGTAGCCAAATTGGTACCAGACTTATCTGGGAGGATAGCAACACTGACTCAATATACGTGAGTCACTGGAAACGCTAAATATGCATCAACCGCCTCCAATGATACTTAATGAAGTCGAACGCATCGCGTATCTCTCAGGAAATGATCAACGCCGAGAGTTTTATCCTTTTATGAGCAAAAACGGTTATTCCAAGAGAAAACGGTTCTTTAGATTTTTTTTAAGATATTGGGTTCTCCAAACTGTCAGTATGGAGCGGATAGCACGGTGGTAGTGATGTCGATCATCACGACCATGGTGCCAGTTCGATCCCGATCCTGGCTCACGAAGCCTTTCATTCCTCTGGGGTCGGAAAATTGGTACCGGACCTATTCAGCAAAAGATTAAATCTAGTTGGAAACGCTTTACCTCTGCCATCTCAGGACTCCAGGAAGAATCGACTCGACCAGCATTCCACGACATCCAAGGTGAAATTAAATTTCCCGACCGCATGAAATTCTACGTGATCTATATGGAGCGAGCATGACGGCCGCTTCCAAGTTAAAACCATTGGTTTACAAGAAATTTTTCATTTGAAGTAAAAACCAGCACGATTTACAAACCCATGCCAACCATTGATGGGTTACCGCAGACTTGCAGTTCTGCAGTTCTCAAAGTGAAATTTTGATATCCTGGAGTTCTTGAGAGATATTCGCTTGTTCTCTTCTCTCATAGAAACTACTACTTCGAAAATCAAAGCAATGGAAAAGGATGGATTTCATACAGTAAAAAAAAATGATATTTGCCATTGTATCGTTCACGTTACCACTTGCTGCTCTAGCGCTGGAAATTTCAAAAACTTGGACTTCGCTTTCAATTTTGTGAAATTTTGTCCCTAAACTAATCTAAAAACAAAAGAATACCCTATAAATGTTATACATATGAAAGGACAGAGCAAGGTCTCTTCTAAAATTCCCTGAATTTCTGGAATTTTTAACTACTGTAGCAATGAAGGAATTATCAGCAGTTACGGAAAAGCCATGAGTTCATTAAGCTACAAACATTGCGTGCAATTTTCCTGCTAACAATTGTCTTTTCACCTATGTTTCCACGTTTTACGAATATGTTTAACTCTTGTGGGGCTTTGGCAATCGATTTTATATTACATGATCACATGTTTAGTATACCATGAAATTTTGATACATTTCTTAATCGTATGAGATGCTGAGATATTTGCAAAACTCCGGACCACAGGTGTATGCAGTGGTGAACGAACGCGCGCTGTTGTCCTTACCGGGGAGCAGCGCACTTCACCCGGATGGTGTAGTGGTGAAGTGCGCTGCTCCCCGGTAAGGACAACAGCGCGCGTTCGTTCA
>UYYA01005586.1:0-15949 GCA_900624975.1 Angiostrongylus costaricensis | reverse complement strand
GTCTATCGATTTTAAAGTGCGAAATAACCGATGATTTTAAACCCGCAGCCTTTGCCACGCTGACCCATTGATTGTTTAGTTTTCGGTATTGACTTTTATATTCCTTTTCAGAGGATGGGCGATAGAGAGTAGCATCACTAAGATGTTCCTCTGTTATCTCAACATCCAGCTGGCGAGAGATAACTACGAACTCTCCCCCCTTATCACTAACAGACAATCTTATTGTTTTCGAGTTTATTAATTCTCTAATTTCCCGCTTGCCACATTTTTGTGCGGCTGTAAGGTTAGAGATAAACTTTCTATCGCGGTAGTGATCAAGGGTCTTGAGAACGCCGTCTGATCCGAATGTAATATATGAATCAAAACGAGTTTTAGAGAAATTTCCGCTTATCGTTGTCAATGTCCTGTTGAACTGATTCTATGAGTGTTATGTAAACTAAAGGTGCATCTTAAGCTATTCTCTCAACAATTCTTTCTTTCTGCAGCACTCATGAGTGATGGAAATTGGCTAGTGGCACTTGATAGGATTATCAAGCTAGACCGCTAGCTTGTTCAAACTGTCACTGTCTATATGTAGGAAGCATTCTGTTAATGCAAGCCTTGCTAATGCATAGCGGTGTGCATTCTATACAATCATACTCTGCGTCCTAAATGGCAGGCATGAGTCAATTCGATTTTCACCTTTCTGTTTGTGTTATTGAAGCGATTGTTGTAGTAAATTACATATCAAATTACCCTTCCAGGCTCTGAAGAAGGCGACACTGCCGAGACATCAGTTTTACCACAATAAAGAATAAAGTAACACCTCATGACTGCTCAACGCGAATATGGACAATTACCTCTTTTTGGATTTCTGTGTGTGTAGCACTGAGGTTAAAGGTGTCCCATAGCATAACCATACCGGTACTTCGAACTGCATCTCACGATAATTACACCACCTATCCTTCTGAGGTCAGCAAATAAGTGCCATACTTGTTTACAAAAAATGAAAGAGCTCCTGGCGTTGATTTATCTCTGCGGGAAGCACCATGCATTCGACCCCATTTGTAGCACCGTGAGAGATGATTGAATATACATCTCCTTTTCAAAATGACTCGCGGTGGCCTACCGATGTATCGTACCAGTGCTGCTATTCTCCTATAGAAGTTTGGTACCAATTTGGCTACAGCGGAGTGATGGAGACCTGGTGGGTCTGGGACGCCGGGAACGATCCCGTGTGTACGTACTGCAGGCTGTCTCCAACCACTGCGCTACACGCGTGTATGTCATGCTTGTTTAAGACGATAAAATTCACTGACTAGATAGATTTGCAGAGCACCAAAAGTTATGGTGCAATCTGGATATATACTGTTACGTCTGATATGCTTCATCGTGGTTGATGGGTATTATGGGTTCGGCTTGCCACATCTTTTAATCACAGAATTCGCTACTTTCATTAGTTTTCAACAGCTATTCTCGCAGAATAATCCGACTCGGCAGTACATCAAATTCCTCTCCTATTCATAACAGCCGTCAACTGCTGGTGGCGATAACCGGAGAACATCTTAAATACATACGACCACGAGCACCATCGTGAATGCCAGGCAACGAAACGAATGGATGAAGGGTAGCACACACGATATATGAAGACCAGTCACCCAAGTATCTACGTAACGTGCATCGAGTGATTAAAATTAAAATAGCAGTACGGATAACACCACCCTTCTTGACGACTTCCAATTCAAGGATGATATAAGATTTAGGACAACTTCCATATGTACCGAATCGTCGCTGATGGTACGGAATAATCGACAGATACATAAGCAATAATAAACTTAAATAAATATAGCTGCATGCAACATTGCTTGTGCTATGAGGACTCAGCAAGTTTACTTTTCCTTTGTAAACGTTCTCTTTGAAAACACGAGTCAGCACCCGTTGAAATCAACGTACAAAATTATGATAAAGGGAACAATTACAGGATATGAAGAAAACCACTTTAGACATGACAACACGGTAGCCAATACAATATGTAAAAGAGACATGAACTTCAAAATTTCTTAAATTTACATCATAGCGATTGGCGAGCTGCAAAAAACCCATAACTGCAAATGAAATCACCCTCCTATACAAGGGGTATTTCATACCTGTAGAATGTGATTTTCAACATCCAAAACAAACTAGTTGAAGTAAAATAACAACATAACAAAGTCTTCAAAAAATTAAAGTTAGTATGAACTACCACGTGTAACAATCTGAAGAACGGCAAAACGACAAAACCGAAACAAAAATACCATTTACATGCAAAATTATGACAAGAAACAACGCGCATTAGGAAGATAGGTGGTACCTAATCCATGTCCGAGTCATCATCAACGTAATGGACTCGATCGAAACCTAGGAAGCGACGAGTTGCGGTACCTGTTTTCACAATAAGCTTTCCCTCGTTTCTGGGATCTCTTGATTTGAAGCCAGTAACCTAAACCACGTCAAATTTGAACACGATTGTAAGTAAGGTATACACTTAAATATAAAACTTTCTGAAAACAATGTTCTCCAAGAGAACACTTCACAGCTCCTATCATGGTTCGATAATGAACTGAAACTTACTCTACGTATTAGTGATTTGATTTTTAAAAAATACCAGGTGTTTCTCGATGACATGCTCAGTTAGTTGCGATTTTATGACCAGCTGAATGCATAATGTGCAGAGTAATTCTCGGCTTGTCTTCGGTACCGGAGTACAGTGCGTTGTCTCAAAGTGAGCTTTCATGCGAGAACACTGAAATTCACACGAAACTAATGTATAAACACATTAAAGTAATCTACGCTTATTCGTGATGAACAAAAGCCACATTAATGAGTCACTTTAACTACGCATGACGACGTTTCCTTGTTGCATGAAGTTAACGCTAACACAGTAGTGGTGTTATAACGTGCTTACATCATAATCTCCTTTGAAGCAAACAAAGCAATCGCGGCACATATGGTAACGACGTACGCCATGAACGGCAATATGGGTCATAGTGTAGGGCGTTCCAGGAATCTAAATGCACATATTTTTACCAAATGATTTCGTCTCTGGTACTCTGGTAAGGAAAAATGTTTAAAGTTTGGATACCACCAACTTATAAACAGTCAGATTTCGATCAGATCGAACCAAGACAAAACAGATTTACAGAAAGCTATAAAACGAACTATAACGATACGATTGTATTGATTCCTCGACAACTGCTAATAATTTCCCAGTAACTAAAGCGGTTTGTTGAATTCGAAGATCAGCAGATTCATACAAACAATTCTGATCGATCTACAGCTGCAACCGTAAACATAACCTTTTAGGACGTTACTTTAATTTGAAATATGTCAGAACGTGTTTTCAAAAAAAATGCAGAAATGAGACAGTAATAAGCATCATAGGTTTAATTAACGACGTTCTACTAGAGCACTTTTAAGAAACACGACGGTAATGAAAGGAGATGAAGGAGAACAAACTGGCCTCAATATTATATTGATTCAACGTGCCACAAAGTGGACAACAACTGCCTTCTACGCCGTTCATACTGCAAATATTTTCATCTACAATGTTATATATTCCACAACAATGCTACACAACGTTTACGGCTTCAATAAGAAATCACTAAGAAACAAGTGAAAAAATAGAACCTTTCATATGACGCATGCTGCCCATCGTGTTTTGCTCTGGCAAACGACGTACAAAACCGGAACATACATGTACTAAAACAACATAAGTAATATTTAGTAGTGACTTATACGATAGTTAGAATTTTGAATTCAGCGACAAATGGTTGCAGAAATAGCTAATTGAAAAATGGAATAACCACTTCAATGTCCAAGATTCCTGGCGCATTTAAGACATCCAATATCTCTACACCCGTCCTCAGTGTGTGACGAAAAAAGTCTCTTCCACAATCCCACCGCGACGTGGTGCGTATCATACACGATTTTACATCAAATGATGCGTAAAGTTGGGAATTTCCCTACATCTGCTATTTTCAGTCATACTTAACTAGGACGCGGTTAAGAATCTTGAATACTGTCAAAGATACAATATATGGAATTTATGAGCGACGCGCTTTTTGTTCTTGTCTAAATATCGTCGCGCCATCAAACACGTAAAAAAGCGGTCGTTTAACACATTTGCGACGATGCGATCTCTATGGAGATTATTAAGTGGCACACAATGGCCGGTATGACTTCTGCACAGGTCACTATTTAACGGGGATTTATTTTGATGTACAGAAGCTTCTTTTCTATACTTATTGCAATCAATTGATAGTTTAGTCAACAAAGATCTAAAACCGCAGGTCGTCCATGAGACGGTATCTTCCTATTAATTTCCCACTTTTGTGACCACAGACTATTGCTTTTGAAGAAGGTGTGTGCAACAGAGAGTGTGGCCAGTGAAGAGGCGCTAAGATGAACCCGCCTCGAAGAACTGAGAACGCATGCAGTGTGGAGCTTCATTTTCGACAAGTAATTTGTTGTTTTCTAATTTTCACTAGCAATGATGACTTATGTGTATTACTTAAAATGAGTGGATAACAAAACTGAAACAAGAATATCATAATACTCTCTACAGAACCTACAACTTCATGAAATGCTGAGAGCAGTATGTTTGCATTGTGGACGAGTTTTTTTTTCTTCGTTACATTCTACAGCTGTACATGCACCGAAGATATTGAATGCGGTGGAGAAGGAAGTGGAACATACATAGGATAAACGAAGCGCAGAGAATCTTTCAAACAAAGACAAGGACCCATTCATACAACGAACACAGGTCGCAGTTCTCAAACCAAGTGATATTGCTGCCCTCCAAAAAGGACATAGAGAATTGAGTAAAAAAAAATAAGTTTGGTCCAATGGGCATCACAACAAATCAGGAGCCGTCGCGAATGTGTTAAGAGATGTGTAATCTACAAACTTCCATATGGCACACCTCAGCGATCCCTCTAGGGACAGCTTCTCGCTAAAAAATGGAAATAAAGCATTTTTTTTTACTAAAAAGGTGATGCTCTTTTATGAATTTTAAACAAACAGCGGCAACAAAGCAGCTAATATAACGAAAACAAATGGAGATTACACTGTGGTCCCTTGCGTTGCTTGGTAAATAAGACGAATATGGAAGACATAAGTGATGTATTTAGCATCGCTAATGAAGAAAAAAGTAAATATCACAATTAGTTCAATTCAATGTAAAATCTCGAAGCTAAAAACAATATGTTCCAATGCGAAATAATAGGTACACAAGTACTCTTAATACCAGAAACAACAACAGTTCCAAACGAGTTTCCAAAGACTTACGTCGAAGACGAAGTCGTCTCTGCTCTATGTCTGTTATTGAGATGAAGTCGAAGATTCGTAAGCGTGCTTAATGGCAGACGACATTTCGGAAATGGACATTGGAGTTGGTAATGAATTGGTCGAAACAACATTCCTAAAACACATTTGCTCCATGCTCACAACTAAAAATGAAAACGCAACAAGTACCTTTCGCGAGAGCTTTTTGTTCAGCAACTTTCACATGTACACTGAAATAGTGCTTCACTGCCTCTATTTCGTCCATATGTGCAGTCGCACAGTCTAGGCAAAACCATTTCTGAAATCAAAGAATACAGTTAGAAAACTGACAAAATATGCTCACTATATATCGACTAATAACATATTATAGAGATATTAAGAACACTATCTACCATTCCGTTCGTATGCAATTCATGCAGTGACTGAATCTGAGGTGTTGGCATTAGTGTACGACATATCTGTAATGGTCTTGTAACAAATAAACAAGAATAAAACTTAAACAAGTACAATGGAGTGAAAACATGCCCTGCATCTTAAGTCACTATCGGACGCTGTTTTATGTTTTAACACTGCACTAGATACTTGCATAGGTGGCCGCTTAGCAGTTGATGGACCAGGTTCATCGTCACTCAACGTTATTACATCTGAGTTAATCGCAGGTGTACGACGCTAAACACATCTAAGTCGATTGGGCGTAGAAATGAAATTCAAAAAATTGTTGAGAAGAACCATGAGAAACCTCGAATACCTACTTTGAGGGGAGTTGTACCTCTACCATTTGACAGTGACGACACTGCAGCAATTTGTTGTGAACTAGAAGATGAATGTTGATGGGATCGCACAGGTAGCCATGAAGTCGAAGAGCAAGAAGTATCTGACGTATTTCTCATACTATTAGTAAGGCCGCCAACACAGGGAGGAGCATCCATTGATATCGGTCTTGGTGCGATAGCACGACTAGGAGCCTGAATTTAAAAAAACCTGCCAATTTATCATTTGGCTTAAACCTTTTAAAACACTTAAAAACTAGATTTCGGGTTATTTCATGAGAATAAAACTCTCACAACCGATGAGCCTTCGTTTGGAATCTGGTCGTAAATACCAGTGAAAGGAAACTCTGTTCCATTATCAAGTGTCATGGCCAGCTCCTTCAAAAAAACATCAGTTAACAGAACGTCAAGCTATAAGATAGGATCTAACCACATTGACACAACAATTAAAATAAAAGTCGCAATAACCTTTTGGACTCCTGCGTTTCTACACGCTTCCGCTGCAGTGAAAGAGGATGCGGTCATCTAAAAGTCAAGCTTGTTCATTACTAACAGCATTAGACAATTAATGAGATTCTTCAGGAAAAATTACTCCTCTAACAAAGATTTAAAAGAATAAGCATATAGAAAGCAACTTAATTACTTATTAGTTTAAAACTACAAACAACCAACCGTACAAAAGCAATCTCTACACGTAATCAGTGAGTCGGTTGGAGCGAGAAACGAGCGATGACTACACTCGGATGGAACGACAACATCAATCTAATCAGAATAATATGCAATAAACGGTTTTTATCTAATTTAATCATAACAGTGTGAGATAATTATACGTATAGATATAATGAGATATATTCGATAGATATGAGAAAGATATATTCGAGATAGTAATTAGAAAATGAGTACATATAAATATATATACATATATACATACGTATACGTATATATACATATATGTATGTATATACATACCTACACACATGTGTAAAACATATGTACATACGTACGCACATATATGTATATGTATATATACATATATATATGTATACATATCCATATACATATATATATATATATATGCGTACAATGTATACACTATGGGAAACTACTGATACGAAAGCTTGCTAATAACCAGCTTCAACGCTTTCGTCATTATATTTCAAGGCTACATGATATGTTTAAAAAATTTAGGATTCTCGACACAACACTAAACCTCTATTAAGACAACATACCGATCCCCGTTGTAGCACCAACTCATGAGATACTGGATTCTTCGGCTGGTAATGGAGGACATTCATTGGACACACTCCAATTGTTGCAGTGTGACTCTAAAATCAAATATTTACAAGTTGTGCTGTTATATAAATGCCATGGATACAATCAGCAAGAACCAGAGAAAAACTATGCATCTTATATTTTCAACCACGCTTAAACGTACCCAATTTTTCTGCTCGGCAAACTGACGACATCTGTGAGATTTAACAGCAACATGGGCGTAAATCGTACGCTCATGTGGACCACCCAGGTGACATGCTTTGCAGAAGAAAAAGAGTGGAACACCGTGGGCCTCACGCAAATGAAACATCAGACGCGAGTCCTGGAAAAATAGATGAAACCCATTAAGTTGGTGATCTAGACCATTAAAGGAATGACTGTTTACACAAACAAAACGAACGCAACCAAAAACATACCGTACGGAACATAATGCTGCATTGACTGCATCCGTAAAACAACCTATCCGGGGTAGCATGCGCTTTACGATGGTGTTCATAAAGTGGCGTATTGTACGCAATTGCAGAACATTCTCCACATGAAATCGAACCAGTAGGACCGTGAGAAACCTGAACATATTAGTCTTTTTTTTCCCTTACGAGAATTCAAGCAGAAAGCAAATGTAAAACAACATAAAACCTCATGACAATGAAAAAAACATTGAAAGTTACACTGTTATAACACCGATGTCAATCATAATGAATACAAATAACAACATGAACAAAGATAATTAGTGTCAATGAGTAGTCAGAGGCGCCGTACAATACACACGTGGTCGATCACTACGCTCCAGTTTCCTACAGCCTTCGATCCCTCCGGGGTCGGCAAATTGGTACCAGACTTGTCTGGGAGGTTAGCAGCACTGGCTCGGTACATCATTAGGCCACTGCGAGTCATTGCAAAGGCCAGATATGCATTCAGTCGCCTCCAAATGATGCTCAGTAAAGTTGAATGCATGGCGGATCCCTCAGGGATTGATCAACGCCGAAAGCTTTATCTTTTTAACATTGAAATTATGAACTCCAGTACTACCACTGCCATTGTTAATGCTGTTATCAATTTAGCCGTAATCAACATTCGCTTCAATATTAATCTGTGCTATGCATCATCTGTAACAGTGTTTGCGAGCATCAACAGATCTTCAACTCGATCCCATCACACGCCAGAGCTGCCTAGTGGCATACATATAAAGCTCTCTGCTTTCTACATTCTTAGGAAGTAGACATCCACAAATAATCACCAAAGTAGATGTGAGGACTATTAGAGACGGAGTACGAATCGCTTCCTATGTAGCTTGATGTATATGCGGAATATATAATAGTATTACCACGTTTGATGATACGTAGTTTAGCTTATCTGAGAAAGAGCATATCTCCTCAATCCTCGCAAATATATTGTAGAACAAAGCGGTAGCGCCTTGCCAAAAATATTTGCAGTCTCTTTCAAAAACACCATTCAAAAACCACCATAAGATAGCATGCGAATGAAATCTGCTCCCTGCAGCTATACGATCATCACTACCGTTGCTATGAAATATTGCATTATCGGCTCGGCATAAATACCAACGAAACATGTGTAAAAAATTTTGCCCCAATATAACACAACTCGAAATACCTCAGTTAAGGGTCGGCAGCTATAAATGATGAACGATGGAACTTCTGACTCTATGATTATTCCAACCTTAACGTATGCCTAAAAACCTACGCTAGGTAAGCAAGAAAGACGACCAGTCAACGTTACATAAAGCACTGTCGAGGATACGGTGCTGGTATTCTATTTCAAGTAAGGGAACGAAAACTTCCAAGCTATGCCGATGACTACAGTTCAAACACGCTGTCCTTTCTAAGAGTTGTTAGAAACTAAATCTCACAGTAGCACACAGTGTGAACCTACTATATGAGCAGATTTTTTAACGAAGCGCCCCAAAAAGGTGGTAGTTCCTGAGTCCCTCAAGCATACCAAAAGAAACCAAGTGCACTTCGAAGCAATAAGGACGAATGAAGCCGGCCAGTGGCGTGTGAGTTAATCGCTCATTAACACGATTACAGGAGATAGTTTACACCTGGTGCAAATAGGTTATCACTATTATTTCAAATATTGATGAAATTATGAAAATTATCATTGCAGACTATTTTCCAGATAGTCGCTCACCCGATGCGATTTGAACTGCTGTTGGCTCTCAAACACAGCACAACAATTACGGCAGATGAAAAAGAAGCCTTTGAGCGGTACTCCAAAGACCTTAACGAATTTTCAATCCGACTTCTTAAAACTGATCTCAGTAGTGACGCAGATTCTCACCTTTTCGCATATGCCACCAGCGTCTGTGTTATGAGCAGTACTCGTGTGAAGTTTCAGAGCAACTGATGTTATGAATGTATTGCTACACTTTCGGCATTTATACTTCTTCTCACGTGAAGCTACCATATGCGATGAAGAACTGCCACCCGTGCTGAAGAATCTCTAGCTTCCAATCATCTACTTTTCACATTACAACCACCTCTTTTATATACTAACTATTCTTTTTTCATAGCAGGGTAAGATTTGCAATATAACTACAATGAAGCTGAGATATTTGCAAAACTCTGAACTGCAGCTGCCTGCGGTGGAGATCGCACACGCTATTACCCTTCTCAGAAGCTAACGTGTTCACCACCACACCATGCGGGACATTCATTTCGCTCTTCTCTCAGCAGTTAAGCTCGCGTCTCAGACTTTTAACACTCTTTTCTCAGCATTAACACCTAACATTAACACTTTCTACTTCTAATACCACGGACGTCCCTTACAGAGGGATCTCACGCTGTCAGTCGCCACGGCAGTCTGGAGCGGCTGTATCATTGTCTAAATAATTTTCTGGGCCTACTTGGCACATATTTTCTGTATTTACGAGGCATGCTTATGGATGCGTGCGTGGGTGTTCTCATTTATGCGAATTGTATTCCACGAGTCAATTCAGCCGAGGTGCTCAGTAGTCGCTTCCAACAAATAAGGTCTTCGCCTCTTCAGGGAAAGACGAAGCCACCCATGAGTATACCCGAACCCCGCGTTCAAAGCTGAGCAAACTATAACGTGAGCATCAACCGATAGACACAGTAAAAGAAACAAGCCTCAATCCCCTGATCCCGAAACAGTCGCCAATTCGGCAGCGTTGGGTAAGACTAGTGCGGAGAGGCTACTAAAATCTCAGGGCCAATGGAAGCTGCCTGAATTGCAAATAACTAAGGCGATAACCTCCTGCAATAGACGTACACTTGCATCCGGATCCTCGATAGAAGACTTGCTCATGCAAGGAAGAAATAAAGTGCGACGTCATCGACCTGGCCGAGACGAGACGACGCCAGCCATTCAACGCCGTCTATGACACCGGAGAAGAACTGTTCCTCGGAACATGCGACAGTGGAGAAATCGGCGGCGTCGGTGTTCTCGTTAGCAGGAGTCCGTGAAAACCGATTCATTCGAACAACTAACAATCCAAATCGGACGTTTACGGTTGGGTAGATGTGGATCAGCACCAGCTTTGACAATCTTCCTCGTCTACTGATTGACATCGTACCACGACAAAGACGAAGTTAAAACGCTCTATATGGATGTAGAGAAGATCACACATTCTTTACGGTTATTTTCAGAGATTTTAACGCTAAGAGTGGACCCAGAAGAAGATCTAAAGAACATCACATTGCAACCTACGCACTAGAATGGAGGAAAGGTGAGCGGCTGACTGTGTTCATTATAATAACTCGCAATTCCAGAAGCCCCATTCTCAACGCTGGACGTGTGAGTCTCACAGTGCAGAGTACCTTCACGAAACAAACTACATCATAGTAAATCGAAGGTTTTGCCTTACCGATGTCACTGTTGTCCCAAAATTCTACGCGGGATCGAACCACCATCTCCTTCGTGTAAGATTCTATTTCTCGCGGAAAGGAGAAAAAGCCCTAAATTCCAAAACCTAAGTCTCAGAACCACCGCAAACTAGAACTTATTCAATACATTAGTCCGCTGATGGGAAGATGCCGTTGTCGATAACATCGACTAAGAATACGATCAGCTCATTCAACATCTTCACGTTAGCGCTATGAAAGCTGAGTTCGAAGGTCACAAAAAGATGTTTGTCTCCAGAAAGAGTCGAGCTGAAACGGCAGCGGGGAAACGCATGAGCAACAAGCAACTGCGAACAAACCCCCGAACTTGCAAAACAATGCAGACAGGCGATAAAAGATCTTAAAGAGAGAAGAGCAGCAGTAATGGTCGAACCTGCAGAGACTGAGAAAAGCATTCGCAAAGCCCACTGAAGCTTCGCCAATTACATGAACAAAATGATTCCACTCCGGCGCCCAGACGGAGCAGTTACAGCGTCCAAAAAGGCAATGGAGAAAATCATTCACGAATACTACTCAGATCTCTTGGATAGCCACGTCCACCTTCCGTCATACGAAATAAAGTAGGACGGAGATATTGTACCACCGGTTCTCCGTTCCGAAATCCGACATGCCATTTCGTCGGTGAAAAATCGAACTGCACCAGGTCCGGACAGGATAAGACCAGAACACCTGAAGAACCTTCCACCAGTAGTCGTGAACACAGCGGCTCAGCTCTTCACACGTTAGCTGTCTGAATGCAAGGTCCCTACTCAGTGGAAGACCGGCAATGCCGTGTTATTGTTCAAGAAGGGTGACCTGCACAATATCGGCAACTATCGCCCAATCTACTCACTGTCTGTCGTCTACAAACGAGATAAAAGAAGATCATAAAGAGAGAAGAGCAGCAATAATGCTCGAAGCTGCAGAGGCTGGGGAAAGCATTCGCAAAGCCCACCAAAGATTCGCGAACTACAAAACAAAGATGATTGCACTTCGAAGTCCTGACGGATCAGTAGAAAGGCAATGAAGAAAATTATTCGCGAATACTACTGAGATTTCTTCAATAGCCACGTTCTTTTCCTTCATGTGAAATAAAGCAGGATGGATTTGTTGTACCACCGGTTCTCCTTTCAGAAACCCGACACCCTATTTCGTCGGTGAAGAGAGGAGCAAACTTCCGGACAAAAAAGATGACAAAAGATGAAGAAAAGACGAACAACGATTTCATCCTGTCCTGTCCGGGCAAAAAAGTTCAGATAGGACAGGATAAAATCTGGACATCTGAAGAACCTTCCGCCAGCCCTCATAAACACACTAGCACGTAACACGTAACCTGTTATAACCTTCCTACTGAATGGAGGAGAAAATATGTTAGCGCCCACACACGTTATTTTACGATCAAAGGGCAACAGGTGAGATAGGTGCTCTCCAATACTTTCAATACTCGTTAAAACCGGCTTAAACAGAAGCATCCGGCGCCAATTTCACATCTTGGAAATATTGTTAAAAAACTATTTACCCTCCCAAGACCGACTTTCTGTTAACTTGATAATTCAATGTTTTTCATCAATAAGCAGACACGAGGTTGTTAATATAGAATTTATTAGAACACAATTGCTGACGTTTCGGCGGTTTCGCCTTCTTCAGAGCCTGGAAAGGTCAAATTGAGATGTGATCTACTCAGCCAAACACTTTCATAACCCCAGCAGATAAAACTTGACAAATCGATTTCATTCGCATAAGAAACAGCTTCATTCAAACACATACCGTTTATTTGTTGTAAGTATTTAAGTTAGTTGATGGACAGCCGCCGCACAGGGTAATACATGGGCGATAACTGTGTCCATGTCAGGTCACTGGATCAGCCTGAGGTATGGCGCTAGGTCAGTGATATATCAATCGGAGGAAGCAGAGGGAAGAATCCTCGAAACTGGCGCGGCAAATAGCCATTTCAAATGGTTACGAAACTGTAGCTTCTCAGGATAGGCATCGAGGAAATCCCACGCCTCAGAGCGATAATTCTAGCGAAAACAAGGCTCCGTTCCTGTTCCCCTTTATTTCAAACGAAATAAGTGCAGCTATAAAACGCTGCTTAATAAGGGCCGGTCTAGAGAATTCCGTAAGAATGATAGAAATACCACCGGACACTCTAAGACACCATCTAGTTCGCAACCGCCTGTACGACCGTCTATGTACAACAAAAAACTGCATAATTTGCCCAAATGGTAGAGACGGTGATTGCATGAGTTCGGGTACAGTCTATCTGATCTCTTGTAAAGCGTGCGGGCACGAATATGTTGGCGAAACGGGTAGACCGCTCTGCGTCCGCATAAAAGAACACCTAGTCGGTAAATCTAAACTAAAACAAAATACTCCACTAGGCGCGCATAGGATGCAAGAACACAACGGAGAAGATTTTGAGGTAGGAGTCACTATCCTTACGCAGGAATCAAAAACATCAGCGCGTAAAACTCTTGAAGCGTTTTGGATCAATGCCAAAAATTCAAAAATGAACCGCAAGGAGGAGTGTCTTGTCATCACGCGTGACCTGGCGCCATACCTCAGGCTGATCCAATGACCTGACATGGACACAGTTATCGACCATGTATTACTCTGTGCGGCGGCTATCTACCAACTAACTTAAATACTTACAACAAATAAACGGTAGGTGTTTGAATGAAGCTGTTTCTTATGCGAATGCAAATCGATTTGTCAAGTTTTATCTGCTGGGGTTATGAAAGTGTTTGGCTGAGTAGATCACATCTCAATTTGACCTTTCCAGGCTCTGAAGAAGGCGAAACCGCCGAAACGTCAGCNTGTAAAGCGTGCGGGCACGAATATGTTGGCGAAACGGGTAGACCGCTCTGCGTCCGCATAAAAGAACACCTAGTCGGTAAATCTAAACTAAAACAAAATACTCCACTAGGCGCGCATAGGATGCAAGAACACAACGGAGAAGATTTTGAGGTAGGAGTCACTATCCTTACGCAGGAATCAAAAACATCAGCGCGTAAAACTCTTGAAGCGTTTTGGATCAATGCCAAAAATTCAAAAATGAACCGCAAGGAGGAGTGTCTTGTCATCACGCGTGACCTGGCGCCATACCTCAGGCTGATCCAATGACCTGACATGGACACAGTTATCGACCATGTATTACTCTGTGCGGCGGCTATCTACCAACTAACTTAAATACTTACAACAAATAAACGGTAGGTGTTTGAATGAAGCTGTTTCTTATGCGAATGCAAATCGATTTGTCAAGTTTTATCTGCTGGGGTTATGAAAGTGTTTGGCTGAGTAGATCACATCTCAATTTGACCTTTCCAGGCTCTGAAGAAGGCGAAACCGCCGAAATGTCAGCAATTGTGTTCTAATAAATTCTATATTAACAACCTCGTGTCTGCTTATTGATGAAAAACATTGAACTATTTACCCTTTTTGAATGAACTTTATGAAGATAATTGGCAAAAACAACTAACTATTCGACTTCCGCAACTACACATAGTTCCTCGTCAGCTTGGTCATCGTTTACTTTCTTCACAGTGACAGTGCCAATCGAAGTTCCTTTTGTTCCCTGCAAGTTATACAACACTAGAAATTAGATAAAATCACGCGTAATGTACAATGTTTATGCTCAAAGTCAAGTAAACAAAACTGAATTTGAAAATCAGCTTCTTCTATATAGTATTGAAATTCATGCAAATGACTACTAGATCAAGAGCATAATCTATCTGATCCCTTGTAAAGCGTGCGGAGACGAATACGTTGGCGAAACGGGTAGACCACTCTGCGTCCGTATAAAAGAAAACCTAGTCGGTAACCTTAAAGATAAACCAAATCCCCCACTAGACACGCATAAGACACAGACATAACGAAGAAGATTTCGAAGTAGAAATGACCATCCTCGCACAGGAGTCGAAAATACGCGCACAAAATTCTCGAGGCATTCTGGATTACTTCCAAGGATCCGAAAATGAACCACAGGGAGGAATCACTCATAATGACGCGTGATAACGGACAGTATTTAAAACTGTCGTTTTGACGTGAGAGGCAAATTACGCTTCCATGTAAATTCGGTGCAGTCGGTCTCCACGTGACATACTCAGTGGAAGCCTCATAGAAAGCGGTGAGTGTGTAAAGAAGCTATTCTGTGTTCAATGTCATTGAAATTTTGGTTTAACATTTTCTCTGTTTGTTCATGGAAGTGTTTGGCTGGGTAGATTGCGGTCAACTTGACCTTTCCAGGCTCTGAGTAAGGCGAAATCCACCGAAACATCAGCTTGTTCTTGAATAAAGAATGAAATAACACCTCGCGTTTGTTTAACAAAAATATAAAGAATTATTTGAACAATGCTGAGGTTAATAGAAAGTCGGTCGTGGCAGTTACTGCAAGATGTACCAGCAAGATACTTCCGACTTGTAAAAGAAGCGCTGTCACTGAGACAAAAGATCGTCTTAGCTCGACAGTCAATGCACTTTCTCCGCCGCTGTCTAAAACATCGAGTCGTTCCGAACCTCATCAAACGAAGACGACTACACGACGTATGCGGTCTACCAGAGGACAGTCACCGAGTATTGGACGTCGAATTGCGATTACTACGCACTTGTCTACGAAGCCGACAAAACCAGATGTTCGCCAAGTGGAAGAAGCGCGAGACGAAGGAATACTTTTGTGCTCAATATTTGGAGGACCACCTCTGGAGGAGAATAGTGTGCGGGTCAGTGTTGATTTGCAACTCTATTAGG
>UYYA01005585.1:1284-15957 GCA_900624975.1 Angiostrongylus costaricensis | reverse complement strand
CGAAAAGAGTGAGAGCGCGTTCGCTTCCATCCACAGAAATCTATGGTCCGGAGTTTTGTAAATATCTCAGCATTATTGTAGTTGTTCCAGAGATAACTCCATTTTCGTTAGGTACGTGCATGTATATACGCATATACTGTGCTTGGAATTGAACATCACGTTGTCTTAATTTACGTACAGTTTTCTCCCTAAAATAGGAACGCCTCCAATGTTGTTAGGACGGTGTTTTATACTATTTAGTCATTGCGCGCATGCGGCGAGCTACACACTCTAGTCATCGATAAGCAGCGTGTACTTCAACGGTTGAGCCACATCCTTATGCCGATTACCAACAAAGATGGCACACTGTAAGTTTTTTTTTTCGAAAAATTACTTGTGTCGTTTTCAGTTTCCAAATCTCTTTGTGAGTGAGATCCGTCACTGTATTTCCTTCATACTACAGACTTCTCGTAATTTTCATGAATCACATTTTAAATTCGCATGAGTGTGTTCTCCTTGAAAAATACAATGCAAATTTTGTATTTAGAAATCAGCGATTTTAACATCCAGAGTTTAGTGGGAAAGTTTCGAGAACCAGTTGTACCCTAACAAATAAATTATACAATGTGCAATTGTGATTATAACTGTAGCCTCAGCTTAACTGGGTTCGTTGCCGATTTGGGGCCCCCAGATCAATTCCGTTGACTGGTGATTGCTGATGGCAAAAGATCGATAGAACTAGCTGAGAGACAGGCAAAACAAAGGACCTGCATGGTGTGGTGGTGAGCACGTTACTCCCCGGAAAAGACAAAGCGCGTTCGTTCCCCACCTCATACACCTGCAGTCCGGAGTTTTGTAAATATCTCAGCATCATTGAAGTTATATACAATGTGCTTCTTTAGTGTGACACTTCTGAAATATTTTGTTAATGCTTTATTGCTTAGCAATGTGCCCAAATGATGGCGTTTTTGGGCATCCTTCATATCCCACATCACACGTAGCCTCTGTGGTACTTCTTTTTTTCAATAGCTGATGATAGTTTATCAGTCAATAGAGCGTTTTAAGATTTCAACGTTGCAGTTCTATAGAAGGGACTTTTTTCACTTAGGCATATATGTGATTTTTGTAGGTCTTTAGAATCAAAATCCCAAAAACAGTTTGAAAAAAGTCCAATTCTGAACGATCAGAACACAAGTGCGGTAGATGGCGGCAAATAATGACAGCACATTGGGGAATACTATCATGTGCTGCGGAGCCGAACGAGATCGCCGTTGTTGAACGGCTTTCGTGTTCAAAACACAAGTCTTATTCCAAAGAAAAAATGGTGAACAAATGCTTTTCGTGAAATTTAGTGGACTAAAATTCCTTTTTTCTAGTGTAGTGGTTTATTTCTTGTAAGCAACGAACCGATGATTCTAATTGTCTTTATTTTAACTAATTACCATCTACCTACTCATATATTCTTAATACTACAAAATAAAACCACCATTTTGGAACTAGTATCCTGTCATAATCATGGTTAACGGGTTTACCTAACCTAATTCAACAAGAACTCTCTAATTAAAAGCTAATTACGTGAATCCTTAGAAATGGAGGCATATAAGAAGCTGTCTGAAGCGAAACATTTCGATGCTTCAGCGTGTAACCACCATTTCGATAGGAAAAGTTTCATTTTCTGTTTTAAAGTCTAAGTTATAATCAAAAGACATTCGCAGCACACACAATGGATATTGAAAAAACGTCGAACGACAGTATTGTTTCAACACGCTGCTGCTAGTCAGCCGGTCGATGTTCATGTTTCATGAAAACTCTCTCGATGTTCGAAAATCGTTCTTTGTAGAGAAGATAAAAAGTGGTCGTCTTCGCCAAACGCTATCAGTTCAAACGCTTTCAGTGCAGCAGTACAATTGTACTATTAGTCAGTGTCCAATAGCACGGGTTATAAGCACCATTTAAGGGGGAGAAATGCTCATTTTGATCGTTTAACTCTCACTTACCAACCTTATAATCATGTCCATGGTCGATGTATTTCATATCGAGTAAGTGCTATTATACTATTTCACTATTTATTCACTGTATTCCGTAAAGATTTCACATCAATGAGTGTCGTGTTCACTTGTTCTAGTGGACCGCAGCCGTGTCGTGCGAATATCGGTGTATCACAGCTTAGCGTCCCACTGGCGTGGAACAGAGATCAACATTTCAAATGCAAAGGTGGTAAGTATTTGAATGAAATCGGTCTTCGTTTATTGATGCAATCGATGGTTTCATTTTCACTGGTTGTCGCAACGATAATTCCGACTATGTGTATGAAGTCTATCCGTTCTCTCTTGCTTCTCATACCCGACAAAGTTCCATTGCATTTGTTGTCCGTGTTTCAAAATGTTCATTTCGTTTTTTTAATTTAAGATAGCATTATACAAACATATACAGTCGACGAAGGTTTATTCAAAAGGAGCTCAATGTGGTATAAAGAATCGTCGATTTGATTTCAAGATGGTGATCGCTTGACACATATCACAACGGACTGATATGACCACCTACTTATCAAAGATGTGTAAAACTACAATTGCATACTTTAAGACTTTTCAGCTTGCTCTACGGTAGAAATCGCCACTACTCCAGTTGAAAGTATGGAATTGATAAAAATCATTCATTGTGACGAAAAAATAGAATCGCTTATCGGCAGATGTTGAAATAATTATGATATTACTTACTTGGATACCTGAATTGCCCGCCTTCACTGACTGTGCGGGCTAATCTTTATTTTTTTTGGAGATTTACTGGTTTTAGCCACTGTAGTTCTCGGGTGTTCCGAGGTCAGCCTGGCCAAAGTCCGCTCCTGGTCGTCACTAACACAGGCAGCCGCAGCCCTTGTTGATCAAAGAGAAATTTACCACCACGCGACTAATTTCATACTAGAACTGTAGCGAATCCTGGCATTGGTTGACCCTTAGTTAGGCTTCCTGTTAGAAACGCCGGACCTGTTTTCAGCTTGGGAGGCGCTGCCAGAGGATGAATTTCTGCGCTGTACATCGCAGTCCTACACCCAGAAACACCTCCATTTCGCGATGAGGCAATAAACCGTTGGGAAGAATTGTTATATTATTGAATAATTTTTTCTACTACTGTTCAGCAAACACGAGGTGTTGTTTTATTTCTTTATTTACTTACAAGCTGACGTTTCGGCGGATTTCGCCTTTCTCAGAGCCTGGAAAGGTCAAGTTGACAGCAATCTATTCGGCCAAACACCTCCACAACGAAACAGAGAAAACGCTAAACCAAGATTTCAATCACATTTAACACAGCTCTGCTCACTCACCGCTTACTATGAGTCTTCCACTGAGTATGTCGCGTGATAACCAACCACACAGAATTCACATGGAAGCGCAATGTGCACCTCCCATCAGAATAACAGGCTTATATACTGTCCAATATCGGATAGCGTGATATATATATAGTATATAAATCTGTTGTTCTGTTAGGAGGGGCACATTACGCTTCCGTGTGACTTCTGTGCGGTTGGTCTCCACTTGACATATTCAGTGGGAGGGCCATTGAAAGCGGTGAGTACGCGATGCAGCTATTCTGTGTTCAATGTGGTTGAAATTTTGGTTCAGCATTTCCTCTGTTTGGTCATGGAGATGTTTGGCTGTGTAGATTGAAGTCATCTTGACCTTTCCAGGCTCTGAGAAAGGTGAAATCCCCCGAAACGTCAGCTTGTACGTAATTAAAGAAATGAAATAGCACCTCGTGTTTGCTGAACAGAAGTAGAAAGAATTATTCAATCAATGTCGGGATTAATAGAAAGTCTGACGTGGGAGTTATAATATTATTATTAAGTATCCAAGTAATTATTTATTCTTCATGTCTCTTTACTTTCGCTTATTGGTTATCAAGTTTGCCGTAGTAATTAGTAGCCGTAAAAGTTGTCTGATATTATACGAAGTCATGTAGTAAAGTTTTTATTAAACTTATGTATAGCACTAGGAAGCATGCTGCAATATTTATAATTTTGGCGAAATGTACTTAACTGCCTGTGAGGAGAAGAACAAGTATGACGATAAAAGGCTGGAAAGAACAATCGTGCAAGCCCAATCGTTACTTAATTTAGTATGCAGTAATGAGTTTTAAGGAATTTTGGCATAACTTTTCATGTGGACGAAAATCCAATAGGTTCTTTCCCAAATGTGATTTCAAAGACAAGTCACTATAGGGTACGCTGGGTACATTTTGTTCGAATTGCACCATTTTGTTTCAAACAGCACGGAAGAAGAATTAATTATTATCGATAGCTTTTTCGTGGAAAGAAAAGGATATTCTTCTAGAAACTCGGGTCTACTCGATGTTTTTGGTGCTCCAAACAAAATCCCGAGTAGTTGATTCTAGTATGGTGACAAATGTCGATAGAACAATGACAGATGTCGTATTTCCAGAGTCATTCGTATTGTAAGTCACAAAAATTTTCTCAGCTATAGCTCATAGTGCGTTTATTAAGTGTTTCTTTGTTCAAGATAGAAATTCAGTGAAAGTGAACCAGACGATTTTTGCGTAGAAATAACGTTATACGCAGCCAGAACCGATCTAGGACTCTCGAACGGTGGCGGAAGCTTACGAACAAAGATCACCCGCTCATTAGGTAGACGATTTGGCGGTCAAGTGGTAAGCGTTTCCGGGCTTCTTGTTGAATGGATATATTGCATTGCTGTTTGAGTTCCAACTTTCAAATCATCTAATCTATATATATTTAGAGCTTTTCATCTAATACATTGAGTGTTAATGCGTGTCAAGGGCGCGTGTAGCGCAGTGGTTGCAGGCGCCACTGCGACACACGCGTGGAATCGATCCGCGCTCCTATGGCCCACCAAGCCTTCCATGCCTCCGGGGTCGACAAATTGGTACTAGACATGTCTGGGAGGATAGCAGCACAGGCTCGATACATCGGTAGGCCACCGCGGGTCATTGCAAATGCCAGATATGCATCCAATCACCTCTAAACGATGCTTAATGAAGTCGAATGCATGGCGGATCCTTCAGGGATTGATCAACACCGACAGCTTTATCCTTCTTTTACATTGAGTGCTATGCAAATGTGGTATACCTTAACCCCATATTATATTACGAAACCGCGAATGATTTATTAACATGACAGTAAGCGCTTTTAACTGCGCTCACGTTTCAAATTCTTCTATGATTTCCTATCTACTCAGAAGAGTTCATGAAATTTGTCAGCTCAATGAAAAAGCAACTTGTTCTTGTGTTGTGTCCTTGCGCGTTAACTGACTGTAATTAAGATGTACACAAAAATCACATTTAGCTAAATGAATTTAATTTGTATCTAAGTTGTATAGGAGAAAATAAAAGCGGTTTTTGGAGTTTAGAAAACGAGTTTGAACACGACGGAGCGTCTAAATGGTGTTCGTGGCGACTCTGCAGTGGGTGGCACTCATTTCAATATGCTAGCCCGAGCATTCCTCGTCCTTACCGATGCCGGTGATGAATGTAAAATTCACGACTTAAAAATGTCCGCTTTTGGTGGGATTTTTGAAATACTTCTAAAAGTTCCTTTAGTCTTAATCCTCCACAAAACTTTATTAAATTTCCTTCAGCTGATTTGTCTGGTCCGCCTTTATATGGTCATGTCTTGTGTCGACTTGCCGTTCAACCGAACTCAGTACTTCTTCCTCTAGCCGAAGGAATGCTGACCATCAAACCTCTTTGTGGAGGCCGAATTTTAAGGAATGTCCGAACAAGATTGCAGGTGCATTTCAGATCGTTCTTTTCTGTTGCTAATTATGGACTCCAACATTCTCGAAATTCTAGGTAAAGCATATTGGCAAGCAAAGATATGAAGATCAGGATGATTTAACTAATTTATGCGGTCATTCAAAGTTCCAAACATATAGTTGTCACTCCATCCTATCGGGAATGTCGCCACTCTTTTTTCACTTTACTGAAGGAAGTTTGTCCCTTTCAATTAAGTGATGCGGTATACCTCCACTATACTTCTCTGGACTGCGCGGTCGACAACACAGTGATCCCCACTTTGTGTATGCAGCAATAAGGCTTTTGATGCGTATGCAGGGGAGGAAAAATCGTTGAACCGGTGTTGAGAAGATAGCAATGGTGAGCAACTAAAATAGTCATCTTAGGAAAGTAGCATAACACATTCGTTCACATATAGACTCACAAGTGAGTTAGAATTATTTAGTCTCTCGACTTTAGACAATGATATCTCGGAAGAAAGCGAAGTCGTTGAGACGTTAGCCGAATAGATCTTTTCATCAGTCCCGGTTTTGTTCAGTAACGGACAGGGTATTGATTATTTTCGCCGAGATTTAATGGAAGTCGGTTTGAAAACTAATCATGATGTCTCAATTCATCGCTAGCTTCACTAATTATAACAACATCCATGAAAATTCACACATATTTTCAAAAAAGCAACTGGATTATCTTACCATTGTAGAACTGAAATTTCCAGAACCAAAAATGTTTTTTTCCTTTTTTTTTCTCCTAGCAGAGGAGTTTTTCGAACAGCACAGCAACTGTGTAATCTAGATTTCGTGAACTACGGCACGGTAATGGACCACCGATGGTTCACGGTGGCCGGAAAAAAGGTTTTTGAAAAGCTGAACTTTTTGAAGATGTGAATTTTAGACACATTTAAGGTAAAAATAATATTTCAGAGAATAGGCACATGTATATATATATATATATATATATATATATATATATATATAAATATGCTTAGTTATATAGCTTTTTAGGTTATAAGTTTATTTACATTCCCTTATGTCATAGGTTGTGCTGATCCAAACACTTGTTGCATTTGAATGATTTCCCCGTATCCGGATTCGTTGAATACCTTCGGATTTTATGCGCTTGCCTATCAGTTAAAGAGTTCGTCTTCTTCATGAAAGTCGTTGAATGGAATCGATTTTCCGTGGAAAGCGGGAGCAGACATACTAGAATTTGCCTGCATTAGAGGCGTGGAAGGGGTTGCTCGGCTAGGGGCAAAGTCGAATCAGAAATGCGTTTATTATTACAGGACATCTCTATTACACACCCTGTCTTTGTATTAAACAGGGTGATTAAAAATTAACCCCCCATTTCAGAACTCATCTAACTTATTACCTAACTATAATTTTTTCAAGAAATGGCCATGAGAAGAAAGTGCATAGGAATTTTATTTAAAATTCGATATAAGGGTCGGTATTCGCCACTAGCTTCTCAAGCTGCCCTGGAATCTCACCACCATTTTTCAGCACGAGCTCTTGTTCGATGGGAAACACATCCTTTCCCATTCGACTTTCAAGTTATTCAAAATTCGTTTGTTTGCTAGTGCAGTCTTGCTTCTTTGACCAACTTCAAGGAAAAAAATCCGCACGCTATTCAGTCAGGTTTTGTTGTGGACGGCCACTCATTACGAGCCACGGCGCCCCATCCATCTTCTTGGGAAGTGGTCATTCTGCCATTTACGAACAACAATAGTAAGCTGCATGGGAAAGCTATGTTACATGAAAAGCAAATCTTCAGTATTCTCCAAAGTAGTGACAACTGCCCAGATTTCGTTCTGCAGTGTGGTAGCGTACCTGTTTTCTAAACTTTGTAACGTACCTCTAGCTTCACATACTCCTGTAGGGTAATATGTCTAGCCATTTTTGAAGGGCTTCTAAATTTCAAAAAATTTGATTTGAAAAACCCTACAATATATCTTTGAATGGCATCTATTAAGGCGCAAGAAGAGAACAGAACAGTGGTAGTTATGCCCGTCATCAACGAGCATGGTGGTAGTTCGATTCCGCTCCGAGCCAACCAAGCCTTTCATCCCCTCGGGGTCGGAAAATTGGTAGGCTGAGTTGTCTGGGAAAAAATTTCTCGCTGCAATCCAATTGAGAACTCTTCAGCTCAGTTATCTCAGGACTCTAGGAAGAATTGCTCGACCAGCATTCTAAGACATTCAAGATGAAATGAAGATCCTCAAGCAGCAACCGAAGCCGCACGTAAAAAGTTGGAAGACCTTCGTGAACGATGGATGCAAGGAAACGAATTGGATGTGAGAAGTGTTGGAATCTGCACAAAACGTGAAGACGGATCAAATAAAATAAAATAAAAAATTAAGGCACATACACAAAAATTTGTGTAAAGCGGTGAGTGTGCAAAGCTGTGTTCAAAGTGATTGAAATCTTGGTTTGGGGTTTCTTTGTTTGGTTATGGAGGCGTCTGGCCGAGTGAGTTGCTATCAACTTGACCTTTCCAGGCTCTGAAGAAGGCGAAATTCGCCGAAATGTCAGCTTAATCGTGAACAAAGAACAATAACACCTCGCGTTTGCTCAAAAAAATATGAACAAAAATTTGAGTAAAATGGTACAGCATACCAATAGAGTACCGGTGTTTTAAAATAAACAGTTGGTTTTCAATCACCGCCGTACAAGCATAAATCAAGAAGATAGTGTGTTTTCCATAAACATGTGTCATGTGGTCTGGTTCTGAAACACTCTAGCTATCGAACGATTCTCGATATTTATCGGAAAGTCTACATCACCGTGCATCTGGCAAACCATGTTGTTCTGAGGATAAAAATCTAGGTTAAGTCAAAACTACTGGGCGCTTGTGATCGCTTTTGTTAATGGCCAGCTACTTTAAAATGTCATAACGCAGCTCAACCATAACCTCGTTGCTGAGGTTGAAAGTTATTATGATCTGCACACTCTCCAAAAAGTCACACACTTATTTTATTCGTCAAAAGGATTCTGAAGTTCTCAACGCGAGAAATTCGTGAAAAGCTCTTTCCGCAAGGATTTAATTTTTAAAGATTTTAACAGGCAAGGTGCATAAAAAAGCTATATTGGTTAGCGAGAGGTCAGTTTAGTATGGTTGATGAGGCAGGGTTTTATGGACGAACGCTCAACTTTTGTGGAGTTACTCTTCTCTATCTTTCCTCCCTCGATCTGTTGTTCCAGTGGGCTGGGAGTGGGAATCAGATCCCCTCTGCTGGATTTTTGTATGGCACTCTTCTTTTCTGGGTAATTAAACCAGGTTTAAAGAAACCATGGGTAACAAGGATACCATACAAAAACCAGTAGAGGGGATCCGACTCTCACTCCAGGTCCACTGGAACGACAGAACAGAAGAGCAAAGGTAGCAAAAAGTCCTCCAACAGCTCGCGGGAAAAGGAAGAGGAAAAGCGAGCAGCAAATAGGAGACTATATTCCTGACACCTTGTTGACTTAGTTTTGCGAAGTGATGTGATCGAGTCTAATTGAGTAAAAGAATTAGATGTTATCTGTTAGTCATCCTCCCAACGGTTTACCGCCTCATCGTGGCTGGGAAGTACTCCTGGATGTCGGACTGCGATGTACAGCAAAGGATTCGTCTCCTCGGCAGGGTCTGCCGAGCTGAGAAGGAGTCCGGCATTTCCATCAGGAAGCCTAGCTAAGAGTAAACCAATACTACGATCCACCACCGTCCTGGTATCAAGGTCGCATGGTTGCAAATCTCCCTCTGATCCGCAAGGGTTGCGACTGCCCGTGGTGGTGAAGACCTTGGGCAGACTTTGGCGAGGCTGACCTCGGGGTTCCAGAGAACCACAGTGGCTTAACCAGCAAATCTCCGAAAAATGGTGTTTATGCTAGGGCACGCACAGCCATTGAGGATGGGTCGTTCAAGTATCAATTATCAAGTAAGTCGTATGAAGTGCTGAGATATTTGCAAAACTCCGGACCACAGGTGTATGCAGTGGGGAACGAACACGCGCTGCTCCCCGGTAAGGACAACAACAACATCCCCACTGCATACACCTGTGGTCCGGAGTTTTGCAATTATCTCAGCACTTCATACGAGTTGTATTTCACAACATACCCTGCCATTAAGAAGAAAAAGGCAGTAAATAAAAAGAGTTAAGATTATCAAGTAAGTGTTAGTCGTCTCTGAGTATAAACTTTGTAATTTTTACTGAAGTTTCTTGATTTTGTGGCTGCAATTGTCTATTGTAACTATTTTATAAAGATTCAAGACGTTGTGTAGTTTCATGTGCAGAAAACGAAAAAGTTATCACAGCCATATCTCAAGGGAAACCCAATTTTGGAAAATGTTAGGATCCATATTTCATTCCATCACTTCTATAGAATTTCAGCGCATGCAGTGTGGAATCTCCATATCTTATTACATCAAGAAATGGGTCTTTTTTTGTTGTGCAAACGTGGTACAGAGCAAACTTCCTGACAGACTTCTCGTTGCCATTCGTTTGGTTAATGCTGCACCCATTTACGATGTTTTTCACTTTTCCGTTGACGTATTGATGACGAATGCTTGTTGAGTATTGAATGCTGAATTCTGCACATCCAAAGTAGTTCTTAGGGAAGCCGTTTCAGTTATTGTCTTTAGACAATGCTTATCAGTTAGTGATACGTGCGTTCGACTTCTTTCGTAATGAAGGCTCATATTTCCGGTACAAAAGATTCTGAGACATCTGCGTACTGTATATTCGGAGGCCATTCCATGACCTATGTTTCGATGACAGTTTGAGCCGCGACCGTTACCTTATTTCCTACTTTAAAGTCTTAAAGCAAAACGACAACTTAATATCAATAAATGACTGATTTTGACGATAAGAGAGGCCAATTCCACTACTCTATAATCAATGTCAACTAAGTTTCAGAGGAAGAATTATAAGGCAAAACTCGCAACAATTACCGACTAAAAATCTGTTTATAATTTTATTGAAGATAACCGCTGGCTTTATTTCTGAAATCAACACAATTTAATGCATGTATCACTTTTTTTCGTCCACGATTTTATTCTTTGTCGTTCGTTCATTGCTACTTTGTGTAGGCCGGAAATCTGCATTGTTTCACGAATTCGGACATTCATCAATGTCCTTCAGCCGAACAAACGCTTCTACTAGTGCCAATCACATCGGTTAGGGATTCTACATTATTGACGCCAAGATCATATGCAAAAGTATATGTGGTGCAAACTCAGTTTATTTAGACATCTCGTATCATAGTCACATCACATCCGAACACGCTCCTGCTATCATCTAATAACGCTGTTACAATAGAAGGCTATGGCTTCTACATCACCACAGAAAGCTATAAAACAATGGTTGCATGGAAGAAAGCGATCGAAATGCAAATCGATGACTGCGGTAGGGTGAACTCAACTGGTGTTAACATTTGATAATACTTTTGTAGGCATAGATCTTATAAAACAGAATGTCGTCTACTAACGTATCTTATATTTGTTTGTTAATCGTGGCTACACGTTGCAGCATTTTGTGCAAAGTACTTAGAATAGTACAAACTTTGTGTTTCAGCCATATGGGGGAAATTTGCCTATCGACCTACAAAACTCACGTTCGAGAAGCCTGTGGATCCAGTCAAGGAAACTCTTAGTCGGACAACTGGAAACAGATTATATGACAAAATCAGTATAGCCGGTAAGCGGTGCGAATCTCTCGAACACTTCTTGGCTAAAACACTGGTAGAATTTTTTTAAACGAACCCCAGCAAATTGAAGAAGATTTCTAATAATGATAATATTCGCTCGTATACACCACTGATGCCTTTATTAACAATGGAACGGAGGCAAAGGAAAGGAAATAGCAAAGCATGTATTGTCTTCGAATAATTCCGTCACCATTCAAAAGCTTTATCAACTTGAACGCGCTATGCCTGACGTTTAATTTTGCGTATCTGTCGCGCGGGGCGACGTCTGAATTTCATATCAGTTATGGACTTAGTATGATTCTTTCGGAATTCCGTCATATCGCTATCGGCACATAATGAACGGCGTTGTTTTCGATAATACACGATAACTTTCTAAATGAATGATATCTAAAGCACTTGAAGAGCTGAGAATGTAACAGAGTCATTGAAACACTTTACTCAATCACTTTATGAGTATGAGTATGCTACCAATCACCAACCAGCATTTGGACTTGTCCTGAGAATTATGTCAAACCGCGATCGGAAATAAAATAATAGTCAGCTACTAGTAGGAAATTTCCACTTTATTTACCTTACTTAATGGGCTCTGATGGTTTCTTGATAATTAAAGCACTTCGGTCCACAAAGCCGATAAATTTTTACAGACTATTTGTGGTTGACATTCGCAAACGATTGTGAGCGAAACGAACAGATATGGACTGGAAGAAAACGTGTTGAGGAAAGCGATAAGTGTTAAAAATACGAAAAGATTCATCGGTGTTTTTCTTGAAATGTCAATTGCTATTCTAGCAAATGACGCAATGGGTGGCCGACACGATCGATGTGTTGCAAGCTTAAACCGCTAATGCAGAGTATCAATAAAAACCTCTGTAGAATGCGCACACCTAGTATATTAACGATTCCGTTGTGATGCATAGAGGTGCAGTCGCCTTCCTTGTGTATATCCAACATAAGGGACACAACTATGGTGTCCAGTAATTGAATTTGTGCTCAGGAGGTGGCTGCGCCTACAGAATTTAAGTTTATACCGAAAACGTTTCCTTAGAAGTGGCTCACGCTTTATGTTAAGCTTTAGTACGATTTATTGCTTGAAGGAAGGTATCCCTGTGCCAATAGTCGATATATAAATGTTTCATTGACCTAGAACTTGTGCAGAGAAGGGCCCATCTTGTTGCATCTGCACGAAAAACAGGAAAGATTTCCCAGTGAGGCCATCCAGCTGAAGATAAAAAGAGAGCAATGGGTAGCACAGCAAGATTCGAATGCTGAAATGGGAAGATAGGAGAGGTATTATTATGATGGCCTGGCGGGAAGTCTTTCCACCAGCTAATCAAGGCTGTAGGTCGTTGAAAGCTACCTCCAAAGTAAACTCTGGCACGCATGAGGAGAACTCTGCCGAATGGCTTTAAGATGCACTTCTATTTGCGTAAAGTTGCAAACAGGAGGGTTTCCGTGACACTCCTAATATGCATTCTTTCTTTGATGAGCTTACACGAGGTTGATAATAATATTTATTTATTTTCGGCTAACGTTTCGACGTCTTCGTCCTCAGAGCCGATGGTCCGAGTCGATGGTCCATGCTTGTTGTTCGTCTCGACGTTGCAGCTTCGCCTTCGTGTCGAGTCAGGTTTTCTTCAGAAGCCATCTCCTCGAATGAGGCATCCTCACTCAATGATGCCCTTTTATACACGATGCTGATGGTGGATATAATGATAATGTCCGGTGGTAACAGCTTGTATTTCTTCCGGTCATACATCATTTCGAAATATTACTACACTTTGTGCTAGCTGATAAAAACACCGACTATTGCACGATGTGCGCAATGATGTATGTCCGGAAGAGATACAAACTGTTACCACTGGACATTATCATTATATCCACCATCAGCATCGTATATAAAAGGGCATCATTGAGTGAGGATGCCTCATTCGAGAAGATGGCTGACTGAAGAAGACCTGACTCGACACGAAGGCGAAGCTGCAACGTCGAGACGAACAACAAGCATGGATCATCAACTCGGATCATCGGATCTGAGGAAGACGAAGACGTCGAAACGTTAGCAAAAATAAATAAATATCATTATCAACCTCGTGTAAGCTCATCAAAGAAAGAATACATATTGATTAGTGATACCGAGGTTCAAGGAATGTCGGTTTCGAAATACTCACTTCTAACTGCCACGACCGACTTTCTATTAACCTCGGGATTGATCAAGTGATTTTCTTCGTATTTTTGTTGAGTAAACGCGAGGTGTTACTATTCTTTGTTCACGATTAAGCTGACGTTTCGGCGGATTTCGCCTTCTTCAGAGCCTGGAAAGGTCAAGTTGATAGCAATCCACTCGGCCAGACGCCTCCATAACCAAACAAAGAAACTCCAAACCAAGATTTCAATCACTTTGAACACAGCTTTGCATACTCACCGCTTTCAATGAGGTTTCCACTAAGTATGTCACGTAGAGACCAACCGCACAGAAATCACGTGGAAGTATAATGTGCCTCTCACATCAGAAAAGCAGTTTTATATACTGCCCAATATCACGCGTGATAATGAGGCATTCTTTCCTGCAGTTCATTTTCGGATTTCTGGAATTAATCCAGAGTGCCTCGAGGGTTTTCGCGCCTGTGTTCTTGATTCGCGTGCGAGGATCGTGACACATACTTCGAAGTCGTCCCCGTTATGTCTCTGGGTCCTATGCGTGCCTAGCGGGGTATTTGGTCTATTTTTGCCGGCTGGGTGTTCTTTCATGCGGACACAGAGGGGTCTACCCGTTTCGCCAATGTATTCGTCACCACACGTCTTACAGGAGATCAGATAAACTATACCCGAGCTCATGCAATCACCGTCTCTACCATTGGGGCAAATTATGCAATTTTAAGTTGCACATAGACGGTCATATAGGCGGTTACGAACTAGCTGGCGCTTAAGATTACTCGGTGGTATTTCAACTACGCTCACCGAATTCTCTAAGCCCGCCCTTCTTAAGCAGCGTTTTATAGCTGTACTTATACCATTTGAGATGAAGGGTAGGATAAACGGGACCCTTCTNGGCTGGGTGTTCTTTCATGCGGACACAGAGGGGTCTACCCGTTTCGCCAATGTATTCGTCACCACACGTCTTACAGGAGATCAGATAAACTATACCCGAGCTCATGCAATCACCGTCTCTACCATTGGGGCAAATTATGCAATTTTAAGTTGCACATAGACGGTCATATAGGCGGTTACGAACTAGCTGGCGCTT
>UYYA01005584.1:0-16055 GCA_900624975.1 Angiostrongylus costaricensis | reverse complement strand
GAATTCCTTCAAGTCCTCCTGTACCTCCAGTCAATCACGAGGGTGCAGTAAGCGACTGTAGCTTTAACATATCACAATATGACGAAAAGTAAGGTAGCACTTTCTGGAACAATGCATGAAGTATGTCATGAGATAGCTCCCAAATTACTTTTAGCTGGAAAAAACTTTCTACTGTATTTTTTGGCATTAGCTCTGCTGATTTCAGTGGATCAAATCGATGATGGCAGTATGAGGGCTAGTCGTACAGAAAATAATATACTAGTGGTGCATCTAGAGCTAAGAATTGCTGCGGTGCTATGCAAATCTTCAAAAACCCAAAAGCAATCCTGCTTGGCTATTTAGCCCAATAGGCGGAGTATTATTGGTTTAATCACAATTTTAACTTATTATTTACCGCCTACTCTTTTTTCATCGGCAGGGTATATTGCGAAATATAACTCTAGTGATGCTGCGATATTTGCAAAACTCCGGACTGCAGATGTCTGCGGTGAGAAACGAAGGCGCTATTGTCCTTACCGGGCAGCAGCGCATTTCACCACCACTCCATCCGGGTCCTTCGTTTTGCCTGTCTCTCAGCTAGTTCTATCGATCTTTTGTCATCAGCAATCACCCGTCAACGGGATTGATCTGGGGGGCCTAAATCGGCAACGGACCAAGATAAGCTGAGGCCGCAGTTATAATCACAATTTCTACTTATTATTTACTGCCTACGCTTTTTATTGGGTTTGTTGCCGATTTAGGCCTCCCAGATCAATCGCGTTGACGGGTGATTGCTGGTGGCGAAAGATCGATAGAACTAGCTGAGAGACGGGCAAAACGAAGGACCCGGATGGTGTGGTGGTGAAATGCGCTTCTCCCCGGTAAGGAGAACAGCGCATGTTCGTTCCCCACGGCATACAACTGCGGTCCGGAGTTTTGCAAATATCTCAGCATCGTTGAAAATAAGTCTAGTCTTCCGACAACAAAAGCGATAAAATGTAGCCGAACAATACTGAATAGCGTTTCCGTTTAATAACATTTAGCCTAATAGAATTTATATGCGGTGTCTCGTTGCTTACGAACTGTAACGACTGAAGAAAAACAGCGCTTTTGTTGAGAAAAATTCTGGTCTTTTATTCCGTATACTACCTCTTTCACGATCACTACGGACAGAGCTCCATTGCACTCTTACTAGGCTCAACCGCCTTTGTCAAGCTGTCCATTTTTCCTGTGTCCAATCTCATGCTTTAGTTTAGCTAACTTATTACAAATAACCTGAGTTTAAGATTGGTGAAAATAATATTTTTCATTTTCTTTCATGAAGGGCACGTGTTGCGCAGTAGTCAGAGGAAAACTACACTACACATAGAATTGATCATCACGGAGCAGGCTCACCAAACCTTCCTTCATCCGGGCTCGGAAAATTGTGAGCGCACTTTTCTGGGAAGGAAGATAGCAGCACTGATTCAACACATCAGTAGGCCACCGCGAGTCATTTTAAAGACCAGATATGCATTCAATCACCTCCAAACGATGCTTAGTAAAGTCGAATGGATGGTGCATTTTTCAGAAATGAGCTTTATCCCTTATCCTTTATTTACCAAAGGTATAGCCATAAGGAACATCGGAAACGGTGCTAAGAAATCCATTCATTCCTTATCGAATTATTAAGTTACTGTGTTTTGCAGTGTGATGCCTTCACACAACGTGTTTCTATGCTCCATGTACTACTTTGAATGTCACCTGTTCCTGGTAGAGACATTACATTACACAAGGGTACTATTTGTGCACTGTTTTCTTGATCCTGAAATGGCATATATCGCCACAAAACTCCTTATTTGCTCTGGTAAACCGCAAATTTGGAGGCTGATGTATTTGCAGATCCAGTGTGAATAGCGCCATCTTACTTCATTTTGAGTTTTTTAACGGTTTCAGAACATAAACTCTGCTTAAATTTTTCAACATTCACCAGATTTGGCAACGCTTTTATTCAGCAAATGTTTCGACACCTTAATCTTCTTTACAGTGGAACAGATCCGAGTCGGCTGTCAACAGTTGTTCGTCTTCGCGATGTGGATCCGCGTTATCGCGACGACGAGAATCTTCTGCGGTGGACTAAAGGTTGGAGAAGAAGTCCATTCGTCAGTGTTTCTTTATCGGAGGACGCTAATTGCTGGCTCTCCAGCGATAATGCTAATTATTAATGAAGACAATCGATCTTCCAGTCGTCGGTATTACATCAGCAGACACGGAAGGAACCGAGCAGCATGAATAATGATAACTAACCACCCTATGCAATATATTCGAATAGAATTGCTTTTGCAATTCGTTGCAAGCAATTGCAAAATGCTTTTGCATAGACTTCAAAAAACCAGTTGCAACTGCGAAACGCTGAGGACATATTTTTTCTTCTATGCTTTGTTGAAAAGCCTAACAGCTAGCAATATCACCGTTGCTACGGCTTCCACCACATATTCTCCTTATTACATCCTTCAAGAGTATTTTTATTTATGACATCCGATTTCTGATTGTTGCTTCAACTCCTAATTTAGCCATTCATGCATACATTAACGTTGATAATTCCTCTTTCTATCCATCACGCATTCAAAAGTATAACTGTGCATTCATGTGTGTATGTATTATATATACACATATAAATAAATGCAGTAGGCAAAAATGGCCAAGATGGTGGTATATATATATATATATATATACAAATATATATACCTATATAATGAGGTATACATTATATACATATATAAATGTATATAGCCATTTTTTCCTTTTTATGTTCATTGGTGTAACGGCTTATGCTGTTGCAGAGATAATTTGTCGACGAATCTCTCTTATCAAGATATCTCGAGCCAGTTAGCAGCCAGGTAACGTGAAGCCTCCCTAAGTGATTGATAGGGGATTAATGGCGTAACAACGGCGACATTTGTTTTCCTGGGATCCAGAGGATGGGCTCACTTATTCCACGACGCTGATTTGGCACATACTTTCTGTCTTTGCGAGAACGTATTCATTCATGGGTGTATGGATGTGTCCTCATTTCTGCTGATTTTACTCTATGAGTCAACTCGGCCAGCGCAGATCCCACGTTTAGGGAACAGCAAGCTATAATTGGGCACAAAAGTTAAAAGCAGTAAAAAACACAAGCCTCGTTTCTTTTGCCCTGAAAGAGCCCTTGATTCAATAGCGTTGAGTAAAACGAGTTCGGAGTGGCTGCTAATGTCAGAGCGACATTTTAGGTTGGCTAAATCGCAAAGGAGTAATTTGACGAGCTGTACCAACACAGCACGCCCGTATATATCTGAACGCTCATTAGAAGACTTGATTAGGCAAGGAAGAGAGATAAGGTGCGACATTAAAAAACTCTCTAAGACGAAAAGATTCCACCCATTATAAGCCATCTGTGGCACGGTAGAAAAATGGCTCCTCCGATCATGCCACATCAGAGGAGTTGGCGGCATCAGAGTTCTCGCCAACACGAGTTTGTTCATGAACATCGATCCACTCGGACAACTGACAACCCGAACCGGACGTTTACTATTGAAGGAATGTGAATAGATATCAGCTTTGACAATATTCGTCGTTTACGCGCCTAAATCAAACTACGACGAAAAAAAAGTCGAACGTTCTAATTGGACTCGGAGAAGTTTTACAGTGAAGACCATACGTTCTTCTTGGTCATCATTGGTGGTTTTAATGCTAAGCTTGGACCAAGAAGAACGTCAGAAGAACGTCATATTGGGACTCGCAAAATAGAAGTGAACGAACAAGGTGAGCGGCTGACTGTAGAGTACCATAACGAGATAGACCACATCATAGTAAATCGAAGATTTTGCATTACCTATGACGCTGTTGTCCCAAAATTCTGAACGGAATCAAACCATTGCCTCCTTCGAGTAAGATTCCACTTCTCGCAAAAAGGAGAAAAAGGTGCTAGATCCAAAAAAAACGGTGTCCCAAAATTACCACAAACTGGGACTTATCGAATTTACTAGTCGGCTTTTAGGAGAATGCCGTGTGGTTAACATCGACGAGGAATACGACCGGGCCTCACTCAACACCTTCACATTCGTGCTATGAAAGCTCAGAGTTGGAAAGTCACGAAGAGACGTTTGTCTTCACGAACACTCGAGCTGATACACCAGCGAGGAATTTCACGAGTTGCTAGCAACCGCGAAGTAACGTCCGAACTTGCAAAACAATGAGACAGGCGATAAAAGAGGATCTCAGAGAGAGAAGAGCAGCAGTTAGTAGTCGACGCCCCAAAAACTAAAAAAAGAGTTCGAAAAGCCTACTGAAGCTTCTCCAATTAAAAAAGCCGTAATGGTTGCACTCCGATGCCTAGATGGAGCTGTTGCAACGTCCAGATAAACAGTGGCGAAAATAGTTTACAGTTACCATGCAGATCGCTTCAATAGCCAAGTCCTTCTGCCTTCATACGAAGCAAAAAAGATGGAAGTGTCATTTCACCGCTTCTCCGTTCGGAAATCCAACATACTACTACGTCGTTGAAAAATCAAACAGCACCAGGTCTCGTCAGGATAAAATCCGAACACCTGAAGAACCTCCCGCCAGCTCTCATAAACACACTGGTTCTACTCTTCATATGTTTCCTGTCATAATGCAAAGCTCGTACTCGGTGGAATGCCAATAACACTGTGCTATTGTTCAAAGAAGTGGCGTCCACGGTATCAGCAACTATTACCCAATATACTTACGGTCTTTCGTCTGAAAATTGCTCACTCTAGTCATCCTAACCAAGATTGAAAGAATACTGGACGAATGGCAACCATCTGAGCAAGCAGGGTTTCGAAAACGATTCAGTACTGTGGGCAATATTTACATTATAACAAGGCTTACTGAAGTATCTTGAGAGTAGAAAAGACTGCTCTGCTCTACTTTCATTGATTTAAAGAAAGCTTTCGACTCAGTTGAGACAGAAGCAGTCATGGAACCCATGCGCAGTCTTGGAGACCCTGCTCAGTGTATAGAAATTCTTCGTGAGCTGTATAAAAATTTCACAGTCAAAATATCACCGTTCTACAACGATATTAACATCGACGTCAAAATAAGCGTTATAAAAGGCGATAGCATCTTGACAAAATTATATATCTCCACCATTAGACAAGCGAGATAATGCTTTCCGCCTTTGATAGGGCCTGTGGAGTAATTGGGCTTCGAATAAATATAGCAAAAACGATGTTTATGAGGGCCGATTTATAACCTACCTACCTAAAACGATGTTTATGAGGGCGGATGCACGAAGCAGTGAACATCTCCGAATGCATCAGTTACGTGTATCTAGGTCGGGTCGGCAAATGAACATGATGAACGCCTTAGCTTCACAGTTGAGCAGAAGGAAACGATTGGCTTGGAGAGCTTCCGCGAACATCAAGGATGTAGTGAGGAAAGAAAACATCCGATTCTGGTTCTACTCTTTCGACTCTACGATTCTTACTGCTCTAATGTATGCGACAGAACTGACGCTGCCTGAGTACGATCAAAGAACACGGTAATTTTGAAGGCACTGTCGAATAAATAAAGCAAGGTGTATTCCGTGTCACAAGAATAAGCCAAGAAACTCGAAGCTCCAAGGGACATGATATAGACCACATCGTAGCAAATCGAAGTTTCGCGTACTGTTCTCATAAAAATCCACATGGGGTCAAAACTTTGGCAATCTTCGTGCAAGATTTCATTTCTTGCAGAAAGGAAGAAAACCGCATTTTTTCTTTTTCTTGATAGACAAACTCCAAGTTGTTAAAACAACATTTAATAATACAAAATTGCTGACGTTTCGGTGGTGACGACTCGTTCCGACGCTGGAAAGGTGAAATTGGCTTGCAATCTACTAAGCCGAACAGTTTCATAACTGCGGCAGACCTTAGCACATAAATTTCCATTCGCATCAGTAATAGTTTCTTTTGAACATTTCTCCTTTGTTTTATGCTTGTATTTAATGTTTTTTTTATCTGAGTCGAACAAACAGCTGTTGAGGAGAAGCTGTTTATTACGCGAATGAAATTCATGTGGTAAGATTTATTTCTTGAAGCTATGAAATTGCTTGACTGAGTAGACTGCATGTCAATTTGACCTTTCCAGGCTCTCAAATATAAAAAACTGCGAAAACGTTGACAATTCTACATTAATGAATGCGTTGCTACCAACATCGTGCTTGCTTATCAGAAAAAATAGTGGAAAAAAATAAAGTCCCAAAGCCACGACAAACACGGATATATTCAATTTATTGGTCGTTTGTTATGAAAATGCCGTTCTTTACGACATCGCCTCCACCGACTCCTTCATCATCTTCACGTAAGCGCTATAAAAACTGGATGTTCGAATGACACAAAAAGTCGTCTTTCTCTAGAAACACTCAAGCTGATGCGCCAGCGTTAAATGGTAGGAGCTACAGTGGTTCGACCTGAAAGTCGTGTTGGGGCAAGCCGAGCGGTAACTTTTCTCCAAAATTTATTACTGTCACGTAGTAGTGATTCTGCATTTCGCTAATGATGGATGGGATCTGAAGCTCCCAGCTACGTCGACGATCAAAATTGAAGACGCCGCTCCATACGTTAAATTGTGAAGAGAAGGTGCATCGGAAGCGTAATATGTATGAGGGACAACAGATAAACAAGTAAATGAACTTCTTGGGATGTCAAACCTACTATTGGAAGGTGACTGGCCCTATGATCAGAGTTTTCATAAAAAGCCTAAAAAATTGGTAAAAGGCTCAGCGAGTCTCTAAAGCCATCAGAATCTACAAAGACACTCTAGCATGCGACAGGGATAAATGGAAGGCTTGCTGGTGTCCGCTTGAGTCAGTCGATGATCAACGAGGGACTACAGGTAAAAGGTGAGGTGATAAGAAACTGCTACACATATGAGACTAGCAGGTCTGATACCAATCCTGGAAAATGATGACTTTATCTAAGGTCGCACACGTAAAGCAGTGGTTAGGGGTGCGCTGTAATACACATTGGTTCGGTGGCTTGTTTGTCGTTGTCAAGGAACGTTTGTAGCGCAGTAGTCAGAGGTACCTCGCAGTACACACAGACATATTGCACCATTCATAAGAAGCAGCATAAATTAATACACATCTGCGATTATGAGGAAGCAACGCTTGCTTTAAGATAGGGGATTCCCGTATATGACAGTAGGTGAGGTTGCACAAGAAAGTGTGTAACATGGCGCGGAGTTCATCAAACGCAGAGACAAGTTGCGTAGAACAAAAGGAAACATGAAAATACAAAGTGAGAAATAGTTGCATGTGTAGTTGGAAAATCGAGTGCATAATCGAGTGCATGCGCAATACACAACCTTTGTACAGTGGTACAATGACATCATCACAAACATATTTGTTGACAAGCAAGGCAATAAAGCTGGCCAGCAAATGTATTAACGAGACTACCAAGTAAGTTGAGTAAAACGTGAGATTGCTAAATCATCAGCAAACGATAATATGGTCGTAAATCTTTGGTTCGAAAGGACCGGACAATCAGGGGACCTTCATGATGGCAAAGTACTACTAGTGCGATGGTGCCAGTGATCCCACACACGACGTTAGTCGAAACCGTTACCGTTACATTAATGATTTGCCTTCAATATTAGCAAAATAATACAGATTGGCTGTAAGAGCAAAAGTTCCTCAAAAGCTCGATAGAATCCATGGCCTAGTTACGGTAGCATTGTTATTTATTACCACGGTGCAACACCTACTTTGCGTTGTCATGGCCGGCGTGTAACACTCGGCGAAACGTTACGCCCGTACTGAAAAGCTTCAAATTTTCTTTCGATAACATGATTAAAGTCGCACCTAGTACTAGTTACAGCGACCGTGGGAGTAGAATGGATCAACGGGTCACCGTCGTTTATTGCAGTAGTTAACGTTAGGACTTTTGTGCTCACGTTGGAAGGTACTCCACCTGCGTGACGAATTGGACTTGTGTAACCTTTCTGAAACGGAATTCAAATCAGATAATTCCAAAAAGAATGCTCACATAGAAAAATAATGCTGTTAGGTCAATAGCAGTTTCCTTTCAGAAGAAGTGGCCCAGTTATGTTATGTGATAGAGAACTGTCGAATGGCGAATAAGAAACTAAGCTGTTCGTTTGCCTTCATATATGCATCGATCTTTTGTAACTCAAACTCAGATTTCTAATCCCTCTAACTACCCACTTTTACGATTGGCGCTCCTCCCACTTCTTCTCCACTGTTGGCGAACCAACAGTTGAACACGCGATAGTAGTTGGTCACGCAGCCAGTTGGCGGTCGTTGAGGTCGGTATTGTATTTTCTAATTGACAAATGCTTTGTACAGTGGACATTCAATAGGGATAGGGTTACCTTGCAAGGTTAGAATAAGGGATGACGTGCTATCACATTTTTCAGTTTCTCTGAAAACAACGCAACAATGCTCAATTAAGGATCCTTTTAGAACTGTGAAAATGAAATTCGAGGAATACCAATGATACCCGGAAATCGCTTACAAATAGGACGGCTATTGGAGATGGGCGTAATGATGGCAAGGTGCTATTTCGAGAGTGTCAATCTTTGTCTCTGGTTCTGCTAGGTAACAATTCATGTTGTGTCTTTCGATGAGGTCGTAGGATTCGTAATCAGACGGCTGTGGCTGGGATTCCGGCCTGCATGACATGAGGGCTATGCTATAGAGCTAAACGTGGTCAGAAAGATAAGTTGTTTAAAGCGACGGTAATAGTATACAGATAGTATATTGACACATCATGAACGCCGCGCTTTTAGGACTAGCGTTTGCCTATTTGACACCATAACCTTGAAGCCGACTTCTGATTAAATTCAAAATTCCAGTGGTATAAGAAATCTTTCAACCTATCGTAATACGTGCTCTACATCTCATCTTAGTGTGGCTAGATTGACTGCGTTGTGAAAACTTTTCTGCTAAATTAACTGTGTGAGTTAACGAGACTGCATGCGTTTGCAAAGAAAATAGGATAGAGGTGAACAATATAACAAACGAATGTGTATGTACTAGGATGGAGGTGGGGTAAAAATAAACTTGTTATCTTATAAGCCTACCTAGCCCTGAGACTACAGTATAATCAAGAATTCGCAATGATCAAAGACAGATCGACAAGAGTTGAAGACGGAACTGGCGGCTGGAAGAGAAGGTGAGATAGAGCCGTCCAAATGCCAATACCATACTACATTCACCTACCACCTATCTTCCCGTAGTTCGTCAAATGACTCGAGCGGAGGCCAGTAAACGTTCCATTTTCCCTATTGCGAGCAAGAGTAGGCCAGTGGGTTTGCTTGCCGTTGAAGCTTGTTGAGCATTATACCTTTCTTCTAAAGTTTTCGTGAAGAAGACTAACCATCGGGTCGGTGGTCTTCCTGCAGTAAGAACATGAAGACTTTCACACTATTGTGCGAAATCCTTTATTTTGCTTTCCTTCATTGGTATAAGGGTATTACGTGGAGCTTAAAGCAATACCAAACCATAAAGCAGTGCCATAATATCCACCAATGTGTTCCGTCGTCACAACATCCTGTAGGTTAATGACTTAAGGAATTGTGTATGTAGTCGTTAATGTGGCTTCTATTCCACGAGTCAATTCAGCCAGTTTAATTTCTTTTAAGTGCGCAGCGGTTTACATGAGTTTTCTTTTCTAGGATAATGGATGGTGGTAGTGCAAGTTAAGCAGAAGTGTGAATATGAAACGGTGGCACGGAGCAGGTATATTTGTTTCTAAAGTTTAAATTGTTCATGCTTTTCTTATTCCATTTTTAACCTGCTGAAGCCTTTAGAAGACGAAGCATGAGAAGCCATCAATTCTCTTAGAATCTTCCTTGGAAAAAGTTTTGTAGCTTACTTGGATACTTGGATGGCCCGTACTCACTGATTCTGCAAGCCCCAGCATAATCACCATTTTTTCGGAGATTTGCTGGTTTAGCACCTCTCCGATAATTTGATTTTTGAGTCATCATTGCTTATTGGTGAGCAATTCTCAGACGCCGGTAAAATAGTTCATGCGAACAGTTGGCTCTACATGGATAAAAACAGCTCTGCTTTCTTGAAAAGTCCTCGTAAGGACAAAGAGTGTGGATTGTGTAACAAACGACGGAAGTCTTCCATGTAATCTTGAAAAAGATAACATCCACTTGCTGTTACGAAACCACAATGCTGAACCACCTGGGAGTTAAGTTATTTTCCATAAAAAAATTTGTACTATATAGGTGGTCGAGGTTATTTCTCTTAATAAAATGACAGTCTAATCATTGCAGCAGTGCGTACTGCTTAATGTTGAAAAACATACGTGATAAGGTAAATGTACACGTTTGTTGAAAGTGGAGCAGAATTTCAAAATTTATACCACTAACTTCAATAGAGATCGCAAAACATTTTGATACTGATAGACAATTATTGCTCCTGTTCAGACTAATCGTTTCCAAACCTGCTAGAAAGGTCCGCCAGGAAAGAATCCGGAGAACGAAAGCTGACAACACCGTCAGATGACTAAGCATACCAGAGGAGTTGTGAATTCCATCACCACCGGTCCTCAAATGCCACTGTGTTCGCTACGTTCATTCGACACGGTCGCTGTTTATGTTCTCCAATGTTTGGCTGTCATCAATAGAACTTTGCCCTAATCACCTTTCCAGATATAAATTTATAAGGAACGTGAATTGTAAACGAACTCTTCAAACAGCTTCAATCTTTCTGTACAGAATTTCGATCCTCCCGTTTGATTACAAAAATCCGTTCCGAAAATACGAGGAATATCGTTTCACTTGAGAAATCAGCATTTTTGTTGGGTTTTATTAGAATTGAGTTCATTTTGGTCCTTTGTAGAGCAGTAGCTCTTCATGTTCAGTGCTTTCATACTTATTAATATTCTTCATTTTCAGCTCTCCGTCGTGACAATGATTGGAATTTTTGTGAAAGCATTCGATTCTCTCTGCAATCTAGGTGTGCATTTTTTTATTTAATGTCTTGATGTTATTAGTAATCCTAAGTATAATCAATGATCTAAAAACTTGTTACCAATTCGACTTGCTTCCAGTTCGCCAGTGTAACTGCTTCGGTCGTCGTAGCCATGCTCGCGAATATATTCTGGAGCAAAGCATTGGAGTAAGCGATCAGTATTCATTTAAATCTTGCCACTGCTAAGCTATTTTTACTAATTCATTACTTAAATTTCTAAGAAGTATCAAAAATTTCGGCTTGAACTTTTCGTGCAGTATGTATAGACTTTTCCACCCCTATAAATCGTTGTACGTTCGTTATGCTTTGTTTGTCACACCTAAGACGGAAAAGCAGTAAGTTTGTCATGTGTTGCAGGTCTACCGGGATACAGCGGTGCTCACCAGTGAGTAGGGAAAGTCTGTGAACATCTCGATGTGACGAAACTTAGTATTTTAATAAAAATGGGTCCAGTGAGCGAGTAGAAATTACATCTGTGGCATCAGTTAATCGTGTGCGTATCACTGATTTTCCTGCTTGTGCAGTTATACAAATACTATACACTTTTTCATAAGCATAAATATTCTTTCTTATTTTATATAACCTGCTATCTCATTTACCATAAGGAATTCAGCACTTTCCTTGCATTCAGTTCGTTTTCCTCCATTCATCGTCTACAGTGCTTCTTGACCAACTTTGATGCTGTTTGAGCCGGTGCTTGAGGACTTCGCCTTACTTACGAACTCCGTGGAATGCAGGTAGAGTCGATTCTCCCTCCAACCTTAGAGATGGTCGGGCTATAGCATTTTAGGCCAAGCGGAAGCGATCATTGGGTGGGGATCGAACTAGATATTTTGCTTCCTGATCGATGATATCACTTACCACTGCATTACCATACACAAATATATATATATATATATAATATGGGTTATGTGTAGTCTCATTAATCATCGAATTATTTGAATGGAAAGCAGTAACACCATCACTGAACCAACGAATGCAACTACTTGCTAAACGTATTTGCCATGCCAATGCATTCTTGGCGGACATATTGAAATTGGATTGATTGCCATATGTTGGAAGAAGAAGAAAAGGCTCCCAAGCAGGTTATTCACCATGAGCTCCGTAGAGAACAACTGAGACCCAGAAGGATTTGAGTGGTGCATTTTGTTGGTGTAAGAGGCAATATGGGTTCGTAGTTTTCGCATTTTAAGAAATCTAAGAACTGGCTCATCTAATCTTTATTAAGAACGCTTTAGGTGCATAAGCTCTTATGTTTCCACATCTTTTAAAGTCGAAGGCTCTAAAGACCGTGAATCACTCGTATCATGTGCAAAATTTAAAGATTACGAACTACAGTGTATCCAAGTCCTATTAAAAATAGGCTATTTCTAAGGACTCGTACCATGCAAAGATTTCAAGGATTAAGTGAAAAATGCAAACCCCAAAAATATAGAAACGAGACATGATTTTATATATGGGACGGTCTTTTATATAATTCGTTGTCTTGCATGTTCCATACACGAAAATCCTCTCGTTTTCCTGGGGGTTGGCACACAATGAAGAACATTGTTTTCCTGCCAAGTGTATACGGATTCTGATTGAGTTGATTACGTCTTGAATCATAAACAATTCGAGAGCGTTCGTAAGTTTCCTCCAAACGGAGTTATTGGTTTTAAGGAATCTTTGAGACTCCGCTTATACACAGATCGAGTAATGGAATGCGATAGGGTGTCTCGGTGCCACCAACCCGGAGTGTGCCAGTCCGCCGCTGGTACAAAACTAAAATGTACTGCTCAAGAAGTGATCTGGTTTTTACCACAGACAAATGGAAAGTGGGCTGATCTGCCAGTTTGCAATGTCTCCAAACCTTAAGAAAACACGAATTTGCAGTAACTCCCACGACCGACTTTCTATTAACCTTGGCATTGATCAAGTAATTCTCCGTACTTTTGCTGAGCAAACGCGAGGTGTTATTATTCTTTATTCACGAATAAGCTGACGTTTCGGCAGATTTCGCCTTTAGCATAAGCCCATTATGCTTCCATGTGATTTCTGTGCGGTTGGTCTCCACGTGACATACTTAGTGGAAACCTCATAGAAAGCAGCTCTGAGGAAGGCGAAATCCGCCGAAACGTCAGCGTATTCGTGAATAAAGAATAATAACACCTCGCGTTTGTTCAACAAAAGTACGAAGAATTACACGAATTTGCTCTCAAACTGCATATGTATAAACGCTAATCTAACGAATTCCTAACTCTGTTCGATGTCACTAAGTGACCAAAACTTTGGCTATATGCGTAGGTGTACTTATGTATCTCCTTTGGGTGTGCCACCGCATACACAGGCAGCATCTTCTGTATAAACTCACCTAATATTTGACACCGAGCGACTGGAAGGGGCAATGGAAGGAGATGAAAGCGGCCTTTGTTCTCGCACTAAGTAGAAGGAAATCAAGTCACTTCGAGTACAAAGCATTAACACACGATGGGGTGCTAAAAAATTATCGTCCGACAATTGGTCAACGAGCAATGGGTCTATATACATGTGTATATATATATATACAAATAAATATATATATAAGCGTCTATATGCGTGTATTTATACATGTATGTATGTATGTATGTATGTCTGTATGTATGTATGTATGTATGTATGTATGTATGTATGTATGTATGTATGTATGTATGTATGTATNNNNACTTCGAGTACAAAGCATTAACACACGATGGGGTGCTAAAAAATTATCGTCCGACAATTGGTCAACGAGCAATGGGTCTATATACATGTGTATATATATATATACAAATAAATATATATATAAGCGTCTATATGCGTGTATTTATACATGTATGTATGTATGTATGTATGTCTGTATGTATGTATGTATGTATGTATGTATGTATGTATGTATGTATGTATGTATGTATGTATGTATGTATGTACTATTCAAACGTCGAGATTCGATTTATTATAACATAAACAATTTAGATCTCAATGGAACCTAAACTGTTTCTGGAGTTTCTAGAAATGTTGAAAACTAATTATGCTGTAATGCGATTTTCGGTGGATTTTGAGGTATTGCTAGCGTGTTTCGATCCATTGAGGTCTAAACGCCGCTGATTCTGCTACGCCTAGGTTCGATTTTTTATATTCTGAAGAGTTTGGACCATAATGGATCATAGAACTGTGTTTAAACTTTCTATAAATGTGGAGAACTAATTTTGCTGTACTGCGAACTTCGGTGGATTTTTGGGTATTGCTAGCTTGCTAGCTTGTTTTGACCCACAAGGATCGAAGCGCTGCTGATTCTGATAGCCTAGATTCAATTTATTATGTTCTGTACAATTTAGACCTTAATGGACTAAGACTCTAAGACTGTTTTTGTAGTTTCTAGAAGTGTCGAAAATATAATTTCCAATACTGCGATTTTCGGTTTAGTTTGAGGTTTTGCTAGCGTGTTTCGACCCATTAAGGTCTAAACGCTGCTCATTCTGAAAGGGCTAGTTAAGATTTATTAAATTCTAAACGATTTAAACTTTAATTTGTCTTAGAACTGTTTTTATGTAAACGGGAAGAAAGCAGAGAGAGGATTCCCAGAACTTAGCTCGGCAGATAGCCATTTCCGATTCCTACGAAACTGTAGCTCGGGATAGGTGTAGGGTAAATCGGAGGCCCCAAACGACAACTCTGGAGACCGAAAGGTCCCGTTTATCCTACCCTTTATCTCAAATGATGTAAGTGCAGCTGTAAAACGTTGCTTAGGAAGGGCGGGTCTAAAGAATTCGGTAAACGTAGTTGAAATGTCACCGAGTAATACAAGGCGCCAGCTAGTTCGCAGCCGCCTATATGACCGTCTATGTGCAACACAGAATTGCATAATTTGCTCCAGTGCTAGAGACGGTGATTGCATGAGCTCGGATGTAGTTTATCTGATCTCTTGTAAAGCGTGCGGAGAAAAATACATTGGGGCGAAACGAGCAGGCCCCTCTGTGTCGGCATAAAGGAACACCTAGCCGGCAAATATAAACCAAATACTCCGTTAGGAACAAATAGGGCCCAGAGACATAACTAGAAGAACTTTGAAGTACGTCTCACGATCCTCGCGCAGAAATCCAGAATACAAGCGCGCATAACTCTCGAGGCGTTCTGGATTGAATCCAAAAATCTGAAAATGAACCGCAGGTGAATGCCTCATTATCACGAGTAATATTGGCCAGTATATAGACCTGTTATTCTGATATGAAGAGCACATTACGCTTTCATGTGAATTCGGTGCGGTCGGTCATCGCACGACATACTCAGTGGAAGACTCATAGAGAGCGGTGTGTGTGTGCAGAGCTGTGTTTAATGTGATTGAAATCTTGGTTTAGCGCTTTTCTCTGCTTGGTTATGGAGGTGTTTTGCCAAATAGGCCACTGCCAACTTGACTTTCCAGGCTCCGAGAAAGGCGAAATCAGCTGCAACGTCAGCTTGTACGTAAATAAAAAAGCAAAACAGCACCTGGCGTTTGCTGAACAAAAGTGGAAAGAATTGTTCAATTAACGCCGAGGTTAGTAGAAAGTCTGACGTGGGAGGTAAAAGACAAAATTACGAAGCTAAACATTTATGACGGTAACACATCGCATTTACGGGTCCTAAATTTTCGCGAAGATGTTACGAAATGTCGACGCTACTTTGGGTTCACCCATCTGGACAAAATTTCACAATGTTCTAAAATATGATTGTTCGAGATGTCCTGTTTGTAGCAAATTTTCACTACTCATGAATATGATGTTTAGACGTTAAAGGATCGGAACACGTCCACAATACCACAAAACCCAAAGAAGATCTCAACTTTGTACAATTGAATTCCAGTACCTTTGGAGACCACAAAAACACCTTTCTGATCCATCAAGGTTCAAATTGCACTGAATATAATAAATTGAGTCCGCGTGTTGTCATCTCCATCATTTAGACGTTGCTGGATCGAAGCACGTGGACAATACCACGAAATCCACCGCAGATCTCAACATTGCACAATTGATTTTTAGCATCTTTGGAGACTATAAAAGCACTTTCGTGATTCAACAAAGTCCATATTGCACTGAATATAATAAATCGATTGTCTGTTTATTGGAAT
>UYYA01005583.1:0-13287 GCA_900624975.1 Angiostrongylus costaricensis | reverse complement strand
GGACCCGGATGGTGTAGTGGTGAAGTGCGCTGCTCCCCGGTAAGGACAACAGCGCGTGTTCGTTCTCCATTGCATACACATGTGGTCCAGAGTTTTGCAAATATCTCAGCATTTCATACGAGTTATATTTCGCAACATAATCTCCTTACTCAGTCGTATTCAATCTCTGGAATCGGTTTTCCAACTTCATGGACAGCAATATTTCGAAACCGACTTTCGTTTAACTGACTAATCAACGTGTATTCCTTCGTTGATGAGCTTGATGATCTATTTATTTAAGGAGTCCCTACTCAGTACATAAAGATTCTTCGTGAGCTGTGCAAAAATTTCACAACCAAGGTTTCACCATTCTACAGCGATGTTAACATTGACGTCAAAAGATGAGTTAGGCAAGGCGATTCCATCTCGCCAAAATTATTTACCGCTACTCTCCAGAACGTCATGCGAACATTGGAATGTCATAATATGGGAACGAAAATCGATGGCCGGCAATTACACCATCTTCGCTTTACTGATGACATCGTCCTTATAACACCAAACATTAGCCAAGCGGAACGTATGCTTGTCGTCTTTGATAAAGCCTGTGGAAAGATTGGTCTTCGACTAAATCTCACAAAAACGATGTTCATGAAGAACGGATTGGTTTTGCATGAGCCATTCACGGTCAACGCAACGAATATCTCCGAATGCTCCAGTTATGTCTACCTCGGTCGGGAAATCAATATGATGAACGACTTAGCTCCAGAGTTGAGCAGAATGAATCGAGCGGCTTGCGGTGCTTTCAGGAGCATCGAGGATGTAGTGAAGAGAACAAAGAACACCCGACTCCGTGCCCACCTTTTCGACTTAACGGTAGCTCCTGTCCTAACATATACGTCAGAAACCTGGTCGCTGCGTAAGCAGGATGAAAGATCACTCAACGTTATCGAACACGCTGTCGAAAGGACGATGCTAGGAGTATTCTGTTTCAGACAAGCAAAGGATGGGATCCGAAGCTCCGATATGCGTCAACGATCAAAAATCAAAGATGCCGTTCTATACGCCAAACAATGGAAGACAAGGTGGGCCGGACACGTAGTGCTTATGAATGACAACCGATGGACAAGAGCTGTTAGTGACTGGATTTCTTGGGGTGTCAAGTGTACTGCAAGAAGGCCACCGACCCGATGGTCAGAATTCTTCACGAAGAGCCTAGAAAAAAAATATGATGCTCGACGAGTGCTTATAGCGAGTAAAACCCACTGGGTTACTCTTGCACGCGACTGGGAAAAATGGAAGGTTTACTGGCGCCCGCTCGAGTAACTCGACGATCAACGGGACTACAGGTGATACAGGTGTATGCTCATCAAAGAAAGAATACATATTCATGGACAGTTTTCAGTCTTTCGCTGGCGATCTCAAATATGTGGAATGTATCCTATGTGGCGAGCTCACAATATTGCTGGACTTTTCAGAGAAAACACTGTCCATAAGAAGAGCGAGGCTCTGCAAGTGGAGAACACTTTGCGATCGACACACATCCAGAAAAGTGCGCTCGCGAAGCAGCGAGTAATTAGGTGGGAAGTTGAAAATTCTATCCTCTTATGTACATCTACAAGTCAAAGCCCTTATTTTAGAATGTTGATAGTTGTTGTGATTATTTTTTTCTGCTGCTGGACGCCATCCTACATCTGGTGGTTACTGTTAATGGCTGGCGATTCATTTGAAGTGAGGATGAATGAAAATTATTTCCATTCTGTTCTGAATTTTTCAAGCATCTCATATCGACGTTATTTTGCTCAGCTGGTCATTGAACGTTCTGCACATAATATTCGTAGGAGTTTACATCACTACTTTACGCGGTAGTTAGGCTGAGTTATTTTTCCTTTCTAACCATTGATTGATTGATAAGGATAACTCGCAAATCATTGATAGTTCATAAGGATGTTAACCTTTCATTTTTTGCTTACTATAATTTTTCACGGCAAGGTATGATGTGAATTACAACGACAACTTACTTTCTTACTTGATACTTGGATGGCCCCTCTTCATTGCTTGTGTAGGGCCGAAGAATAACCTCCATTTTTCGGAGTTTTGCTAGTCTAGCCACTGTGCTACTCCTGGCGTCCTGAGATCAGCCTGGCTAAGGTCTACTCCAGGTCGTCACCACTACAAACAGTCGCCAACTTTATGGACCATAGAGAAATTTGTCACCATGCGACTCCTTTGATATGAACACAGTGGTGAATCCTGGTATTGGCTTACTCTTAGCTCGGCTTCCTAATGGAACCGGACTCCTTCTTAGCTTGGGAGATCCTGTCAGGGATGAATCCCCCGCTGCACATCGCAGTCGATACCCAGGAACAGCTCCCAGCCAAGATGAGGCGGTAAACCATTAGGAGGACAACCACAACGGTGCTGAGATATTCATAAAACTTGGAGCTCGGGCCAGATCGGACCACGATTTCCCTTTTCGCGGTAGTAAGCAGTAAATAAAAAAGTAAACATTGTAGTTTAAACTGGAGCTTCAGCCTCACAGGGCTTAATTCAGACGAGAGCTGCCCAAATCAATCCTGTTGGCGGATGACTGCTGACGGCACTTGTAGATAGAAAACTAGCCGAGAGTAGCTCAGAGCAAGTGTCTTCGTAGCGCAGTGCGCGGCTGCCAGGAAAGGGAAATCGTGGTTCCATCTGGCCCGGGGTCCAGCTTTTGCTAATGTCTCAACATTTTTCTGATTTTAACTCACAAGAGTGTCACGTTTTCTGGAGATTAGTGACTCTTCTTCACTTTCGACTCATAAAGGGGAGTTTCATAAGACAGCAATGTACTCGAGATTCTGGTGAGTTCGTCCTGCGATGTGATGTTCGAAAATGATGTGAGAAAACTAACAATGAATGATTTCCGGTTCTAATTATGCAAAACTATTCGTAAACTTCTTCCGATGCAATTTTGAACCAGGGAATTTTTCCTGTATGCATTACTGTTCATTCAGTGGGTAGATTGTTGTCATTTATTGTACAGAATGTCACACTGCTGTTAAGAAACGGGTCGTTCCTTTTGAAAAGAAGTAAATGCTGAACAGACGTCATAACGACGATCGGCTTACTTTCTGTTTTTTCCATCCAACGCTCATTTAGCGAGTTTTTCCTGCCCTCCAGCTTGATTGGGATTTTCCGAAGCTGCTCCATACTATTCCGCATTTCCGCACTCTTTCGAAGTTTTTCAACGATTTGCTTTAGAATAGCGCCTTCATATGCTTCTCGTACGTGACGGTAACATATTTCGATTTCTTCTAATCCTCAGCGCTTTCTCTTTTATAAAATCTTCGGAATACGCCTCATATTGTGGACAACAAACCATACGCCCACCGAAAGCACTGCTAATTTTGCGACATATTTTCGTGCCGTTCCATTTAAGTTCGAATTCGTGGAAATATTGGCGGAAATTCATTCGCTCTGCACTTTTGTTTTGGCAGTGCTCTTTTATTCACACCAAGCTCTTCAGGAAGCTCTCTAGTCGTTAAAACTCCATTTCAAGCCTTTCATTATTCATGGTGAATTACGAGTACATTTCATCTGTATCACCTGTAGTCCCGTTGATCGTCGAGTGACTCAGGCTGGCGCCAGTAAATCTTCCATTTCCCGCAGTCGCGTGCAAGAGTAGCCCAGTGGGTTCAGCTCGCTCTAGGGACCCGTCGAGCCTCGTATTTTTCTTCTAGACTCTTCGTGAAGAACTTTGACCATCGGGTCGGTGGTCTTGCCGCAGTACGTTAGACATCCCGAGGAATCCAGTCTCTAACGGCTCTTGTCCATCGATTGTCATTCATACGCATTAAGTGTCCAGCCCACCTTATCTTCCACTGTTTGGCATACAGAACGGTATCTTTGATTTTTGATCGTTGACGCAGGTGGGAACATCGGATCCCATCCCTTATTTGCGTGGAGCAGGATACTCCTAGCGTCGTCCTTTCGACTACGCGTTCGATAACGCTGAGTGACCTTTCATCCTGCTTACGCAGCGACCAAGTTTCTGATGCATACGTTAGGGCAGGAAATACTGTTGAGTCGAAAAGGTGGGCATGGAGTCAGGTGTTCCTTGTTCACTTCACTACATCCTGGACGCTCTTGAAAACTCCCCAAACCGCTCGTTTTCCCTGCTCAACTCTGGAGCTAAGTTATTCATCATATTGATTTCCCGACCGAGATAGACATAACTGGAGCATTCGGAGACATTCGTTCCTTGAGCGTGAATAGGGCATGCGAAACCAATCCGTTATTCGTGAACATCGTTTCTATGAGGTTTATTCGAAGGCCAATCTTTGCTCAGGCTTTATCAAAGTCGGCAAGCAAATGTTGCGCTTGGCTAATGTTTGGTATTATAAGGACGCTTGTCATCGTCAAAGCGAAGATGGTTTAACTGCCGACCATCGATCTTCACTCCCATGTCATCCCATTGCAGTGCTCCCATAACGTTTTCGAAGGTAGCAGTGAATAATTTCAGCGAGGTGGTATCGCCTTTTCTAAACTCTTCTCTGACGTAGATGTTAAAATCTTTGTAGAATGGTGATATCATGGTTGTGAAATTTTTGTACAGCTCACGAAGAATCTTTATGTACTGATACCATACTGATATCTTTATGTACTGAGTAGGGACTCCTTGACTATCAAGGGCTTCCATGAGTGCTTCTATCTCAATTGAATCAAAGGTCTTCTGTAGATTGATGAAAGTGAGATAGAGCGGTCACCTATTGCGACACTTCAATAAGTCTCGTTATAGTATGGATGTGGTCCATCGTACTAAATCTTTTTCGAAACCCTGCTAACTCACATGGCTGACCTTTGTTCAATGTTCTGTGAATCCTATTTAGAATGACTCGAGTGAAAAGTTTGTGGACAGCGGACAGGAAGCAGATTGGGCGACAGTTGCCGATATCGTGCAGGTCACCCTTCTTGAGCAATAACACGGTCTTACTGGTCTTCCATTGAGTATAGACCATGCATTCAGACAGGTAATGTGTAAAGAGCCGAGCCAGTGTGTTTACCAGGACTGGCGGAATGTTCTTCAGGTGCTCTTGCCTTATGCTGTCCGGACCTGGCACTGTCCGATTTTCACCGACGAAATGGCATGTCGGATTTCGGAAGGGAGAACCAGTGGTACAACATATCCATCCTCCTTTATTTCATATGACGGAAAGTGGACGTGGCTATCGAAGAGATCCGAGTAGCATTCGTGAATGATTTTCTCCATTCCTTTCTGGACGCTGTAACTGTTCCGTCCGGGCGCCGAAGAGCAATCGTTTTGGTCTTGTAATTGGCGAAGCTTCGGTGGCTTTGCGAATACTTCTGCAGCTTCGATCATTGCTGCTGCTGTTCTCTCTTTCAGATCTACTCTTATTGCCTGTTTGCATTGATTCACAAGTTCGGACGACAGTTCGCGGTTGCCTGCAGCTCGTGCGATTCCACGTCGGCGTATCAGCTGGAGTGTTTCTGGAGACAAACGTTTCTTGGTGACCTTTGAACACTCAGCTTTCGTAGTGCTAGCGTGAAGATGTTGAATGAGCCGAACGTATTCCTCGTCGATGTTAGCGACAACGGCATCTTTCCAACAGTCGTCTGGTGAATTGAGTAAGTCCCAGTTTGCGGTGTTTGCTCAGACTTCGGTTTTGGAATTTAGCGGCTTTTTCTTCTTTCCGCGATAAATAGAATCTTGCACGAAAGGAGACGATGTTCTAATTCCGTGTAGAACTTTGGGACAACAGCGACATCGGTTAAGCAAAACCTTCTATTTACTATGATGTGATCTACTTCGTTGTGGTAGTCCCCATTAGGAGACTCCCACGTCCAGCGTTGAGGGTGGGGTTTCTGGAATTGTGAGTTACCACGAATTGTCTTGTTCGCCATGATGAACTCAGATAGCAGCTCACCCTGTTCGTTCCTTTCTAATCAGTGTGTTCCAATGTGTCGTTCTTTAGACGTTGTTCTTGGTCCATTCTTGGCGTTGAAATCTCCATTGATGACCTTGAAGAATGTGTGTTGTTCTCTGTAGAACTTCTCCAACTCCATATAGGTCGCTTCGACTTCATCTTCGTCGTAGTTTGATGTCGGTGCGTAAACGACGAAGATTGTCAAAGCCGGAATTTATCCACGTCTTCTTAATCGTAAAGGTCCGATTCGGGTTGTAAGCTGTTCGAAAGAATCGACGTTCATGGACAAACCCGTGTTGACGAGAACACAGACGCCGCCGACTTCTTTACTGTCGCATTTTCCGAGGAGCAGTTCTTCTCCGGTGTCACAGACGGCCTTGAAAGGCTGGCGTCTTCTCGTCTCGGCCAGCCCGATGACGTCGTACCTTATCTTTCTTACTTGCGTGAGCAAGTTTACTAACGAGGACCCGGATGCAAGTGTGCGTGCATTGTAGGTACAGGTCGCCACCATAGTTCTTTGAATTCCAGGCAGCTTCCGTTGGCCCTGAGATTTTAGCAGCCTCTCCGCACTCGTCCTAACCAACGTTGCCAAATTGAGGGCTCTTTCGGGGTCAGGTGAATGAGGCCCGTTTTTTTTTTACTGTGTTTAGTATTTTTGATGCCCACATATAGATTGCTGGTCTCTGAACGTTGAGGCTGGGTATACTCACCGGTAGCTTACCAGGCTCTCCCAGAGTGGACAACAAATAAGTTGGAGGCGACCCCTAATTGCTCCCATATACTTCCCAGTCACTTGAGTGCAGTCTATTGGCCGAAATGATTCGTAGAATACAATCCTCATAAGCAAGAACGCACCCATTCACGCATGAATGAATACGCCTGGCAAATACAGAAAGTATGTGCTAAATCAGCGCAGCAGAAACAGAAAATCAATCCCCTGGATTCACCTGCGTCTCTGGGAAGCAAAGGTCGTTTTTGGTGCGCGATTAACCCCCTATCCGCGACCTGGGTACGCGCCACGTGGCCTCGCGACTAACCGGCTCGAGATCCCTCATGTGAGGGAGATCCGTGGACGAGAACCTTTATTACCTTTATTACCGTTCCCCGCGCTCATGTGGCACAATGGTGAGAGGAGCCCTGCAACACACACGAGGAACCGATCCCTGCGAGGATAGCAGCACTGGCTGGATACATTAGTAGCTCATCCTGAGTCCTTGTAAAGGTTAGATCTGCATTCAATCACCTCCAAACGATGCTTACTGAAGTAGAATGCATGGCGCATCCCTCAAGGAATGATCAACACCGAGAGCTTTACTCACCCTTTGTTCAGCGTTTCCCTTCTTTTTTCAGAGTCTTGAGCTGGATCTATGGAATTCGGATGTGAACACATTTATCACTCTTTTGACGTACATCTCATCGTGTGCGAATCCGATCACTTACTGTTTCCTCAATAAGAAGTTTCGTACGGCAATATATACAATGTTCGGTAAAAGGAAAGATCTACGACATCATTTTGAAAAGGTATGTGGGTTCAATCGGTAGGTTCACGTTGTTTATTCGTTAGAAAGTTTATTATTACTATTGTGTTAGTTTCGTCAGACTGTTTAGAAGGCAAAAGACGTACGACATTTTTTGTTGAAGTGTAGATTGTAGCGTGTATGGTAGATCTTAGTGAAAACAATACGAATGAACTTAATTGCTGCAGATCTGATGAGTTGCTCATTGAGTTCACTTCTCTGTTATCAAATTTTTTGAGTTTATGACTGTTTATGGTTTAACAACATCCTAACCAACAAATCGGCCATTGATGTTTCCGTGCTTCTGCTATAATTTGCCGACTTGAGTGGATCCCATTCGCTGTGTTTTAAAGGCTTAGGCTTAGAGATATTGAAGCTGTGTGACGCTCACTGTATTGCCTCGGACCTCACCTGAGGTCCGTCCCAGGAGCGTGTGACGCACTCTGGGCTGAAGCTGTGGTCGTGTGTGCGTGGCAATAAGCATTTGCGGCTGCGCTTGTGATTGATTATTGATTTGATGATCGATTTTTGCGGGTTCCTTTCTCTTATAAACCATTTTTGAGTTTTGTAAACTTATTGCACGACACTTTAGGCGTATTTCTCAGTTAATGTTCACAAACCGCACATTCCACTCCAAAAAAGACTGATGAACAGGTAATGATTAATATTTGAGTCTTTCTTTCGATAATATTGATTGTTGCATGATTTTCGGTAATGCGTGTGCTTTACAATAGTTGCATCATTTCAATCGATATCAATTTTCATTGCTTCTGCTTCTCACGCTATTCTGCATATTCAGATGAAAATACCGTAGGTGCAGATCTGATGACACTAGCCTTTATTGATTCTTCTACCGTATTCTTTTGTTCGTTAGTGTTGAAATCACAACAAAGTGTTCGTCAGTTCACGTTTTTTCTTCATTCGGCTTGTTCTCGCGCGCTTCTAACTGTGATGTGGAGCACTTAAGTCAAAGAATACTTCTCTTCATTTTAAATAAGTGATTAAGGAATCGATAAATAGTTGCTTAGGTCAGTCTCATCGACCTTCAATCCTCAACATTATGTCGACTTTAATGACCATATAAAGCGCAGCATATCTGAAGCGAGAGATGTAAGTATAAACGCACAACTACTGTCAATTCAGCAACGACATTTTTCATGAGAAGAGCGTTTCAGGTTTATTTAGCCCTAAAGTAGACAGCCGTGGTCCGAATGTTGGACCTCTCCAATCGTAGTCGCTGAATGGGTTGTAGTAAGAAGTCCCCGCTCACACGAAGACTGTGTTCTGTTGAAGACCACCGAGATAATTTCCTGCCAGTCCAACAATTGTTTGATTTGTCCTTGGCCAACATTTTAGTAAAATAACATAATTTTTGTGTTGCAATTTTTCTCACCTCCTGGTTTTTTGAGCGCTCAAGAGATGCATTAGCAATGATCTAGAAAGATTATGAAACTCGTGCAATCATATTTTCTCGTACTCCATCAACTAGTCGATTTATCAATAACCTCACTGAGAAAGTCCATGCCATCAATGTTCTTCCCAAAGAGCTTCACACGGGTCAGTAATATTGCCGTTTTATAGTGTTTTTTTGTGTATTATAAATGTTTTTTTCACAGTCAGTAGTGACATCTTAACTAGAAGTGAGTGTCCAGATTAACTTGGAAACCGAAGTCTATGTTTTCGAAAAACTGAGGTTTCATAAAAACTAAAAACTGAGGAAAACCGAAAATTTGCCACCTTAAACGTCTATCTGGATCGCTCGAGTTCGGATACAATGACGTTGATGAGAGCAATATTGACGGAAAGTAATAGTTAAAAGAAATAGTGATGACGGAAAAAACTGCACTCGGACTGCATATTGTGAGAACACAGAACTAACGAAAACAAGTTCAGAGCTATCGAAGCAGTGAAACACTGCTAGAGGAGTAGTTTAACACTTTTTTCTACTCTTGTTCTTTCTTCAACTCAGCGTGTGATATACAACCCAATCCTAAGGATACGAGCAAAACTCAGAACCTCAGGTGGATCTCGAACTCGTGATTACCCTTAACTGAATTAAAGACCGATTTGTTACTCCATTCATTATTCCATTTTACCATTGCCACTGACAGATGATTGCTGATAGCAGAGCTAAAATAAACGTTAAAGCCCTCTGCGCTGATCAATGAGGGGTACGCCATGCATTCAACCTCATTAAGTATCGTTTGATGTAACTGAATGCATATCTGGCTTTTACAATGACTCGTGCTCGTATATCAGCCAATGCTGCTATGCTCCCAGACAAACCTGGTACTCTGGTATCAATTTGCCGACCCCGGAGGGATGGAAGGCTTGGTGGGCTACGGGTGCGGGGATCGATTCCATGTGTGTGTCACAGGACGCCTCCGGCCACTGCGCCACACTGCGCACCAGTACTATTGGAGTAATAAAAAGAAACTCGCTGAGAGAAAGACAAAGCAAAGGCGGTTGGTGTGACGGAAAGCACGTGAGCTCCCGATAAAAGCAACTGCGGGCTCTAAACCCAATAGAAGTTTAGAGCTTTTCTCATGTCGCAGCATCCCCTATGGTTGTATTTAACATTGTACGCTGCTAGAACAGTTTGAGATGGAAGGCATAGAAGCTTCGCATTATCGTTTTAGGCTGCTTTATCACTTTGATTTTCTTGTGGGTAGGCAAGCGTCTTTGATTAGAAAAACAATGTCTCAATGTAGTGGTAAGCCTACACGACGTTGTTGCGGAACCGTTTACTGTTACTAACGTTTCGGGCTTTCGCGTTCCTTGGAGTCGTCCCTTGGATTCAAGTCGATTGTATAAAAATAGTAAAAAGCACAATTTTAACTTATTATTCACTGTCTACTCTTTTTAACGGCAGGGTATATATTACAAAATATAACTTTAATGATGCTGAGATATTTGCAAAACTCCGGACCGCAGGTGTCTGCGGTGGGGAATGAACAGGCTATTCTCCCATCCGGGGAGTAACGCGTTCACCATTGATTAAAGTTATATTTCACAATATATACCCTGCAGTTAAAAAGAGTAGGCAATAAATAATAAGTTAAAAGTCTGGTTACAACTACAGCCTCAGCTTAACTGGGTTCGTTGCCGATTTGGGCTCCCCAGATCAATCCCGCTGACGGGTGTTTGCTGATGGCAAAAGATCAATAGAACTAGTTGAGAGACAGGTAAAGCGAAGGACCAGCGTGGTGTGATGGTGAACGCGTTTGAACGCGTTCCTCATCGGAAAGGACAATTGCGCGTTCGTTCCCCACCGCAGACAGCTACGGTCCGGAGTTTTGCAAATATCTCAGCATCATCAAGATAGTAAAAATGTTTAAAGCCTTTAAAAGGGCAACTGATTTGACCCACTTTACCGAATGATGAAAGGCTAAGGTGATTATTATTCAGTTATCTCTCGGTTTAAAAATTTTTCAATGAGAGTCGATATTGACACCAATTATTTGAATTCAAGTGAGAGATGATGTCAATGATATGATGAATTAGAACTTTGTCCATCTCCTCTTGTGTGGAGCAGATAACAAAACAATCCTCGATATACCTACAGTAGTGTAATGGCCTGAGATCGATTACTGGTGCTTCCACTTTAGACATAAAGGCAATGGCAAGGATTGGTGCCAATCGCTTTCCCCCATCGCCAACCCTCTAATTTGTGCGTAACATTTCCGGGTCCATCTGAAGATCGAGCAGTTTAAACAGATCTTCAGGAGGACTCACGGTTATCGTTACCTAAAGGTTTGCGCATGGGTTTCTGCATTTGTGATTTTCCCTAACATTCAAAAAAAAGGGTGGAAATCTTGTGAGGCAATTAGTTGTTGTTTTGGAGCCTGCAATCACCATCCTTGGACTTGCAATCAGCGACTTCCTATAGGCTCTAATGTGGAAAAAATCGCTTTGGAAGAAATTCTTGCAGCAAACTTTGTTTGAATCTGTGAAACCACTGTTGTGGCAAGCCAGTGATTAGATATAGACCAGTCATAATGGCTTAAAAGGCTCATCGTTTTACACTCAAATTAGATTAGAAGAAAGCACGGAGAAGAAGAAAGAGAAAAGAAAAAGAAGCGAGAAACAAAAAGCAAAAAGAATGAGGAAGAGGAAAGTTATGTTAAAGTATGTTATGTTAAAGTCATATTCAGGTATAGGAATATCCAATTTCACCTGAAATTTAAATAAATCATTCATCTTCAGTGCGCGTTCAAATCCTGTCCTTATAGGCCTCCATACATCTCATTCATTAACAACAATACAGTGAAAAATATCACGAACATCAGTAGACAAATAAGTTCACTTCGAGATAAAAATTGGTCCATTCCGATACACTCAAGGAGGAACCTGAGTGGCAAAATAGCAGAAGCTCTTCCTCAGTATACTGAAAGCAATGCATGAGCAAAACTCGGGCACAGAGACGTTCGTGACGGCATTATCGTATTGGTGACCAGTAGACGATGTGGTGGGAACGTTCTAAGATCAGTAAAAGAAAATTGCCCGCGTAACATCGAAGATTGGAAACAGAAATAACCGTGCGACTGTGATTGTAGATCGCCACCAATAATTATCAACTAACCCGGAAATTTCGGAAGATTACCAAGCCGCTCTGAAAAACCGAGTAGGTAATAATCCGTTCTTTCATTGAGATGCTCTGCAACCGATTCGTTGAGGTTTCCTCTTAGAAGAACTGCGACCATTAAAGGTGTGATACGGCCGAGAGAGCAAGGATCTTCCGTGGGCAGTTGCGTCCCTTGTGTCCTAGAAAGGCATGGTGCGTTGCCATTTAGTCCTTCCAATACGACAGTGATTCGTGCTGACGGCAACGAATCTTGAGATTGGACGACTGAACACTGGGCAGACCTTCAACATGTTTGCGAGAAGAGAAGATAGTACAACCTTAAATGGCAGCTGAAGCGGCAACTCAATCACTGCACTCGGCAACGACGGCTACACAACAAAACGAATGCAAGCGTTTTGCGACCCACACGACAAGTGTAGAGACGGGTTATTTAAACATTTATTTCGGACGGTTACGAAGAACAGACATCAGACCCGACGACTAATGCTCATCTAGATGAAGCTAGCTTGGAATGGATAACTAATACCATTGGTCGCTCTGCCCACAGCTACAATCATTGAGCCTGTCAACTTAATAGACTTCCTTGTTAATATGAAATCTAATTGTATTTAAAAAAGTGTGTCTCTTCGAAATTATTGTCTGAATACAACCTACATTTTTAGGACGGCTCATCTCAGCTTAGAACGAACTTTCCTGATTGAAATAGAAACTGTTGGAATCTACACAGTTTTGTCAACGAGAAACAAGTTTACCTATAACAGTGTAAAAAAAAGACGCTGAACGTCCAGTGGCGATAAACACATCGAAGACAGTTTTAACTTTGGCTTGGTTTTTGAAGTGAAGTGGAGTGCGTTGTAACGACCACACATGGTGTCATGCGTGTCCGCAGTTCTCTTTCTCGCGTTAACTAGGAGCATTGCTCACTCATGCAAGACTGCTTGGCTTCCCTCGAATATTAGCGGGAGGATTCATAAGAAACAAAAAGATGAGTGAAATACAACCACAACGTTGCTGAGATATTTGCAAAACTCTGGACCCCAGGTGTCTATGGTCCACCATGGACACCTGCGGTCCAGAGTTTTGCAAATATCTCAGCAACGTTGTGGTTGCATTTCGCTTAGTACCCTGCCGCGAAATTATAGTAGGCAGAAAATAAAAAGGTGTTACAAAAAGATGAGTAAATAAAAAAAGTGCTCCTTATGGAAATCAAAATTTGCGTAGTGAATCTTTTTTGCTGTGATTTGCGTAACAGTTTGGCTGAGTAGATTCCGTGCCAATTTGA